>JACXGI010007325.1:0-37877 GCA_016801175.1 Esox masquinongy
ATTACGGTATAGTCTACAGAAAAACAAGGTCATATTAAGAGGATATTTGGGATCAGGGATGGCAGTGGGTCTGGGATCCATGTGGGTTCACTGTATGGGTAAAAGTATAGTCAAACACAGGTGTAGTCGGCAAATGAACTGCATAACACAGACATCTTTTGGAGTCTGAAATAGGGTGAAAGACTGTCATACAGTCATTGCCATTAAATATCCCAAATGTCAACTTTTAGTGGTCTGATAGCCAGGGGTGCTCAAACTTTTCTGTCGAAGCACCCCCCAAATAGTAAAACTGCTGGCACGCCCCCTTCCACCTGAAGAGATTAGTAGTAGAGGTTCCATTACGGATCCATTAGATCCAAAGTTCCGACGAACCGGGTCCAATATTTGTCCGGTCTGAGTGGTCTGACATAATTGTGACAATCACCACGTGGTCATTGTTCTCTGGCAAACAAGAGGGCGCAATACTGTTTTATTACACTTATACTTGGAATATATTTTATTGTATTAAATTAACAAATAGACTTGAATCTGACCGATGAAGTTGTTTTTCACTGACATAAATATAGCAGATTATTATTTAATAATGAAAACAAATATATATCACTCACAATTATACAAATGTTATCATGTTAATTAATACATAGTATTTGTTTTCCCGCAAATCCTCCAACGCCAGCACCATGGACAGTTCAACTGCCCTAAATTAAACAAAAATGTTGACCAATAAATCAAGGAGATATTAAAAATAACAGTCGGTTTTATTGCCATTGGATGCAATGTCTTCACTTTGGAAATTATTCGAATGCATGAAAAACAACTAACAAAAATAACTTTTGCCCACATTTTTGGAACAAAAGCCCCTAAATATAAGAAAAAGCTACATTAAGGCCTACTGTTTGCCATTCAAATTAATAACCATTAATGGGACGGCTGAGCTTGGATTTTGGATGCAATGACCTCCATCCTTGGCTGGATCGTGGAGACCGCCAGTCGAAGATCTCATTCCACCTCCAGACGTGACCGGTATTTTGTCTTGATTGCAGAAAGTGCAGAAAATTCACATTCACAGAGGTAGATGGATGCAAATGGCAAAAGAACATAGTTGCCATCCATTCCTGAAAGTTCGGGATACTCATTCCTGATTCCATGCCAAAAATCAGAAAGAGGTTCCGACTTGAATTTTAGTTCAAGAGTTTTGTCGCTGGATAGTTCGATCAGTTTCTCCTGTCATGGGATTGGTAGATTGGAAACGGTTGACTAGAATGAATTTCGGATCCAGTCGTGTTGGGTCGTTGTGTCTGCCTGGAATTGCTGTGTAAACTGGCCACCAAGATTTTCCATGTGAACAGTGGCAGTATCGCGTATAAGATCGAAAGAGGATTCATTCTCATCAATGAATTAGCTGACGCATGGGAACATTTCTCAGTATCCATTTTCGATCTGTCCTTTCCACAAAACAATTTATCTGAGTGCTGTCAATTTGTCAATCAGCAGTCGAATGTTGCTGTTGCATCCTTGGAGTTACAGGTTCAGCTCATTGAGGTTTTCGAAAATGTCAGCAAAGTAACAAAGCACAAGAAGCCATTTCCCGTTTAGGAAGTTTTCTGCGAGCGTGGAGTTTTTCTCCAAAAGGAATATTCTGAGTTTGTTTCTGAGCTGCACAAGCTGTGTCAGTATTTTCTCCCACGATAGCCAGCGTACCTCCGTATGAAACAGTGTTGTACTGAGACCCCATTTCATCACATAATATTGTGAGAAGCCTGCTGTTAAGGGCTCTTGCTTTCACAAATTTAACTACATCCACTGCATCTTGTAGTACCTTGTTTGCCTCTGGTTGTAATTTTTTTGAATGATGCGATGTGAAAATACAATGTTGGGATTGACAGCATGAACTTTCGTTCTGAATCCTTTCTTGGTCCCTGTTAATGCAGCTGCACTATCACTGCACACCCCAACGCAGTTAGTCCAAGACATTTAATGTGCTGTGAAAAATTCATCAACAAGAGTAAGAATATTTTCACCTGTTGCTCTCCCATCCAATGACCCACATAGCAGAAACTCTTCTCGTACCACCTCCTCAAAACAGTATCGGACAAATACCAGAAGCTGTGCTGAATTACCAACATCTGTGCTTTCGTCCAATTGTATGTCAAATTTCGGACTGTTTATTATTTGTTGTATGAGCTGCATTTTAATATCAGCAGAGATCGTGTCTACACGCCTTCCAACTGTGGACCGGGACAGCGGGATTGATTTTAAGACTATCCGCAATGTTCTTTCCATGCATAGTTTTTATTGCAGCAGGGAGAACCAATGACTCGCCAGTATATGTGGCTTCATGCTTTTGGCAATCAAATATGAGGCTTCCAATGATGCTCTCAATGCTTTGGTGGGGACAGTCACTTGCTTGTCAAGAAGGCTGATTCGGCCTTTTAGTTGAGTTGCCTGTCGTGTGAAAAACTCCAATGGTTATGTGTTGTGGATGTTTTTTCTCCAAATGCCTCTTAAGTTTCACAGGCTTTAAGTAGTCATTAGCAAAAAAATCTCGGAACAAATGACACTGAGGTTGATCTTCATTATTGACAACCATGCGTGAGAAACAGAATTTTAGGTAATCCTCATAATATTTCCAAACTTTAGGCCTATTGGATTTACCAGTCCTGGTGAGTGTCATTGCCGGCAACAAATTCTCCTTTCATTGCACTTGGCTCCTCATCGCTGGTAGAAGTAACGGCCTCCACAGAATCCTCCTTTGGGATTTTTTTTGTTTGATGTTCATTGTCATGGAGATTAGGACGTTTAGTTGAGCGATTTAACAATTTATCCCTTACTATGTTTTTTTTTAATAAACAAACGACTACAAATCTTTTTTGTCTTGTTTCAGCTAGCAAGGCACATTTGAATTTCCTGCCATCACGCGACTTGTGCACGCCCCCCTTACTAAGCTCTTGCGCCCCCCGTAGGGGGAGGGCCCCATTGAGCATCGCTGTAGATAAGCTATTGAGCTATTGTCTGACAATATGAGCCCAATTATGATATTACCTCCATACTGATCAATATTAATACAGTCAACAATAGATTATGGACAGTATGGCATACACTGGAACATAAAAAGTAACATTTTAACTTTAAATTTAATGATCTTTAAATATAAATATATATGTGTATATATACAGTGAGGGAAAAAAATATTTGATCCCCTGCTGATTTTGTACGTTTGCCCACTGACAAAGAAATGATCAGTCTGTAATTTTAATGGTAGGTTTATTTGAACAGTGAGAGACAGAATAACAACAAAAAAATCCAGAAAAACGCATGTCAAAAATGTTATAAATTGATTTGCATTTTAATGAGAGAAATAAGTATTCGACCCCTCTTCAAAACATGACTTAGTACTTGGTGGATAAACCCTTGTTGGCTGAGATCAGACATTTCTTGTAGTTGGCCACCGGTTTGCACACATCTCAGGGGGGATTTTGTCCCACTCATCTTTGCAGATCTTCTCCAAGTCATTAAGGTTTTCGAGGCTGACGTTTGGCTGATCATTCCTTTGTCAGTGGGTAAACGTACAAAATCAGCACGGGATCAAATCATTTTTTCCCTCACTGTATATATCATCAGCTCTTAACCTACAAGGGCCAGAGCCTACTGGTTTTCTGTTCTACCTCATAATTCATTGGACCCACCTGGTGTCTTAAGTCTTGTAGTGTAATGAGAAATGTCTGTTGAGGAGGAGTGGAAGTGTATTCGACGAAGAGGCGCGTCTGGCCCCACCAAGTCTCCAACAAACCTTTGGTGATGTTTTTCAGGGATACTGCATAACATTTGCTCTTCTAAAGATCTGGCCCCACCAAGTCTCCAAAAGACCTTTGGTGATGTTAGTCAGGGGCCTCATTACAGAAACTTCATAAATCTGAAATCCTATCTTATCTCAGTTTAGGATGACATTTAAGATTTTTACTATTACAGAAACATGTTTCCTAACTGCATTTAGGGAAAAATCCAGTCTTATCTTAGGATAGGAATGTAGCTATTACATAACCATCCTAACTGAAGAATGTACTAAGTTTGGGAATCCTAAGTTAGGATGGCATAGACCCTGTCCTAAATTCAAAATAACTGCCGAAAATGGGGATACCACTGTTGTTAGGACTGTATGACAATGAAAATGCACTTCGATTTTTTGCTAAGGGTGACTTCCAGACTGAGGTTGCAGGTATGTCTCTTACATCACAACCTTGTGTGTTATGCAACCTCACAGAGGTCACACAAGATATCTGTACTCTGGCACCACGATATATACATTTTCCACAAGGAGAAGTCCTACAAATTGTTGCGGATAAATCTTTTCCACTTCTCAGGTTCGAGGGTTGAGTCCACTTAATTCTAATTTCTCAATTATAAATACTCTAGGAAACCAATACTTTATTTCTAATAGTTTATTACAAGCTTGTAGGTGATACACAGACAAAGTACACTCATGTGCACGTTCCTAGGTATGACAAAGACACACATTTTGAGGGGCCCCTTATATTTTCTTCTAACATCTGGTTCTCATCTTAGTGCCTCAAATCCTAGGACCGTAGGACACCTAACCTAAAGAATGCTCATATTTGGGCCTGGAGCCAAAAGGAGAATAAGGATTTGCTGGCAAGAGTTCTGACGGAGAGGGGGACAAGCTATAGCTGAAGTCCCCAGATTTTTAACCACATGTTTCACCAACTCCTAGACAGAGCAAAGTATACAGCCTGTATATCATATACACAAAACCTACATATTTAACACATATTTAATAAACCTAATTTATGCAAATACAATATATTTATGCATGTATTAAGATACATAATATATATGCATAATTCATTAATCTTCCACATTTCCCCCTTTGAGACTAACCAGTCTCAACACTCTATATAAATCATAAAATAGCACTTCCTCATTACATCCTACTTAACCCAAAGGTAAAACAACCAATCCTACAATTTGCTAAGGATTGGAAAAAGACCAAAGGGCACTAAGTCCCAACCGTCATCCTATGGAAAACCCAGGCATGGGGAAAACCTTATTGACAGAAAGGATCACAAATATCAACTAATCTAAACTTGCACACTAAATCTATACTCAGAGTAACATATCAAGTATAAAACTACCTTAAAATGTCAACAAGCTGTCATGTGTTACATAATAATTGAAAGTGTAAAATCAAGTCCTTTGTCACTAACATGAAAAAAACAACATACCCCAAACATTATGAAAGTGAATGTGTATAAGTGTAAAATATGAAAGGAGCCAGGCTGAGAATCCATGACATCAGATGACGTAGAATCCAGGTCAGGATCCGATGAAACGAAGACAGAAAACTTGAGTCTGTAGATCCCGGAACGGCTTGCTCCACACCCAGTGGATCTCATCTTCTCCAGAATACATCTGAAAAGATACCAACATTTAGAGAAAACAAACACTATACCCTTCGGAGTAATTTAGAATTCACTCAATAACTCAACCTACCTTATTCCTTCTTCAATAGATATGCCGGGACGAACTTCTTGTCAGAAGTCATCGTCAAACATACAGTCCTCTAACTTGTAATCACCAATTTCAACAGGGTCATCTTGGTAGGGGCATTCGGTCGATAATTGTGGCATGGTTACCTCTTTTCCATCTGGCATCATTACGCCGACCCATTTCAACAACATAGCTTTCACACAGGTCAACATTACGGTAATATAACCATGACAGTGCTGCAAATTGACATACTACGGCCAATGGTTCTGGTATTGTTTCCATTATTGTAGGCCATGTAACAGGAGTTGGAATTCTCACTATACAGGGGCACCCATTATTGCTTGCCATTCTTATGGGATGGGTTAATTATTGAAACCACATATTTCTACCAGCCCGTGGGTCTGCAATTTTTACTACTGAGGCATCAAAGCCGAAAGCCTTCCACTCTGTCTCTCTTCTATGTCGTGTATGTGTATCCCCTATTAGGTCAATCCGAGTATCAATTATGTATTTATCATGGAATAAGAAAGGTGCTAGACCTACAATAGTCAGTATTGTCATTTTTGTCAGTCCTATTGTTAATAACAAGAACCCTCCACAACTCATACTTCTCTGTTGCCTTCCGATTCTTCCTCTCCACTTGCGGTCACCTCTTTCGGATCTTTTAACCTGTTGCAATGGTTCAGGTGAATCCAACCTTGTCGGCCCTCCACTTTGACCGCTGTTGGTGTACTCAAGATCACCTGGTACGGCCCCAGCCAACTTGGCTGTCTCCATTTGCGCTTGTAGACCTTTAGAAGTACCTGATCACCTGGTTGTACAACGATGTCCTGGTTTTCTGATGGTGGACCATGAGATTGTTGTACCTGTGAATACACACGTCTTAAAGCAGAGGTTAGTCCTTTCAAATACTTACTCGACCCCTGATCAAACTCTTCTAATCCAGATACTCCTGGAGGTCTCATTGAGGGTACAGTCATTGGTCTTCCTGTCACAATTTCATGGGGCGGAAGGCCCGTGCCTCTGTTTACGGAGGCCTTCATATTCATCAGAGCTAATGGTAAACATTCAACCCAATTCATTCCTGTCTCTTTGCATGCTTTGGCTAATGTGCTTTTTAGTGTTCTGTTAGCTCTTTCAACAATTCCTGCACTTTGAGGATGGTAGACACATGAGAATTTTTGTTTGATACCTAAGCACTTACACGTCTCTTTGATCAAATCTGCTATGAAATGAGTGCCATTGTCTGATGAAAGTGTGGTGCAAACGCCGAAACGCAGAATAATGTCGTTAGCCAGATGTTTCCAGATGTCTGGCGTCACAATTAGCAGTGGGAAAGGCTTCCACCCAATGTGAAAATCTATCAATCACAACCAAGCAGTATCGCTTGTTCGCGCGTCATTCAATCATGTCAATGTAATCAATAACCAAGTGGGTAAACGGGCCCATAGGGGGTGGCATATATCCAGGGACTGTTTGAATTCCCTTTTTGATATTGTGCTCTTGGCATGTCTGGCATTGGTAAATGAAATTTTGACAATGTTCTGCACAATTTGGAACAAACCAATCAGAACAAACCAATCTCCCCCCCTTGGAGAGTGGCAAACACCGTGTGCCGCTCGACACAACAAGGATATCAAATCCGTGGGGGCAACCACTTTCCCAGAGCTCGCCTAGCGCCACAGGCCGGAGTCGGGGTCCTGCATGCATCCTCTGGAAACCCAGAACAGGTGTTCAGAGACTGCTGCTTTTTGCATGTTCAGTACGTCTCCCAGGGAGCAATCACTACAATCCACTAAAGGGAGTGCGTGAAACTCAACTGGGGTCAGAGCATCAGCTGCTTGTTTAGCAGCACAGTCAGCTATATGATTACTTTGTGACACAATGTCTCTACCTCCTGTATGTGCTGCACATTTGACTACTGCAAGAGCTGAAGGTAATTTCATAGCATCAAGCAAGTTTCTAATCAAGTCACAATGTTTAACAAGGGATCCTGCTGCAGTCAGGTATCCTCGAGCTTCCCACACACCTGCCCAACTACACACTACACCAACCGCGTAAGCGGAGTCACTATATACAGTCAATCTTTTGTCATCCCCTAATTTACAAGCGTGGGTGAGTGCCAATAACTCAGCTGCCTGTGCCAAATAATGGGATGGGATTTTTTCTGAGTATACAATGGTAAATCCGCATAGTGAGGTCTGCTGGACCACTGCAAAGCCAGAGTGTCATTCTCCAGTGTCTCGGTTAATGAAGGATGAGCCGGCAACAAACAGGGTTAGGTCGCTATCAGGAAGTGCTTCAGAGTGGAGGTCTGCTCTTGCCTGACTCTCCACTGCTCTAGTGGCGATACAGTCGTAGGCGTCGCTGTCGTCTGCTGTGGTAAGTAGCTCAGCAGGGTTGACAATTGAAAATCTCTGAATGATAACGTTGGGTGCAGTGAGTAGAAGTTCATAGCTGCTCATTCTTCTGGGGTTATCAAAGACTTAGGCTACTCAGTGTGCTGTTACTCGTCCGTTCCCCCTTTCTGTTAACCCTATGTGTTCCTCCCTGGTGGTGGCATATATCCAGTATATATCTGGACTGGTGTTGGAGCAAAGGTCTGAGTCTATATCATGTTGGGCTGCCACTGCTGCTGGGGTGGCTGTTGGTGCAGAGGGGTGGGCTGGTTTGTTAAGATGGCTGCTTGTGTTATTACTGCTTCCTTGCTGTCTTTCTCCTCCAATTCCGCTAGTTGTTTTTTAATTAGCTTGGCCTGTGATTGGTTCAGGTTTTCTGTCTTTTCCTTTTGAGCCTCTCGGAAACGCTTGACAAGGTGTTTGATGTGACTTTTCTTCAGATTCCAATCCATGGCATCGAAACCCACTACATCTTTCACTTTGGCTTGGACTGGCTACGGTAGATTCTTCACCAGGGTGTGTAAGAACAGCAGTTAAGTAGTCCTACTTGAGGTCCATCTTTCTCCTGTCACCGACATCCAGGCTTCTACAAAGTCCTGAATGAGTTGTTCATAGCTCATGTCATCCTTCAATGTCATCTCAGTTAGCTTGGTCATGTCTGGTTGCATAGGCCACTGATTTCACATTGCGGCCCACAACGCATTCCTGTAGTGGTTAAATGATGCTCCATCTAATACTGTTATAGCTATACCTCCAGCTGTGTGGACAGCAGTTGCTTCTGTGCCTGCCGTTTGGGCCATTACTTGTTTGATGTCCCCAACACATAGTGGCTGCCCTGCGGTCTGTTGCTCAAATGCAGTAATCCATTTTCCTCCCCCCTCAGAATGTTTAGCATGGCCTGTAAGTCTCTCGCTCCCCAGGGTACATGTTGAACAAATGGTGCATCGGGTGCGTTCGGATTGGGTAGGAGCACCATCGGGGCTTGGGAGTCAGGTGCCTGTCTCTGGATTTGGTGGGATTGTCTAATGATCTTGTCTGTTGCCAAACTTTCACTAACACCTTTCATGAACCTGTCTCCTTTGTTTTCTAGGGCCATTCTCACATCAGGTTCCAGATGGCTGTTATGCAATAGGTCATCTATTTCTGTGATTGTTATCAGGGAATTGTCTGCTTTTTCCCAATGTCTATTCAGATCTAAAAATGGCAGAGAGCTTTGTCTGGGTGATTTGATCCTCTTCTTTTCTTTGGTAGTCATTTTCCCTTCTATTCTTACTTGCACTCTCTCTTCACTTTCATTAGCCTCATCATCACTTTCATATATGGTGTCTCTTCGCTTGTTCTCCCTCTTGGTGTCCACATACTCTTCTTCTGTAAATTCTTGGGAGGCAGTTGGTGATAAGGGCTTCACCTTACTCTTCACCCTAAGTTTCGCTCCCGCACCGGAAGGGAATGCGATGCATCCTACTGCATATGGATCTCTTGGTGTGCTGTGGTCTGCAGCTGCTGGAAAACCTCCTGTCCCATAGGCTGTAGGCTCCATCTGAGCTGTTGTTGGACCAGTAGCTTCATTGGATGCTTCCATCTTTACTTTGAATATCATCTGTCCTTCCAGATGCACAGTTGTACCTTCAGTCTCACTTGTTGACAGTGTTGAGTAAAATTCTGACAGGGATGGATAAATGCCGGTTGTAAGCTTTGTTGCGTATGGTGGCGGTGGGGCTGTTGATGGAGTAGCATCTTTTTAGGTCTTAAATTTATGTTCATTCTTAATTGCCCTCCAATTGTACTGCTGCTTCTCTGACTTCCATACATGAATGTGTGTTTTGCTAGTAATAGTTGTCTTTTCTCTGGTTTTCTTGTTATGTAATCTTTCCTCTAGTGTCTTTAGAACTTTTTTCAAGTGTGCCTTCGACAGGCTGCAAGCAGATGGCCATGGGTGGGTGGTGTCTTTAGTCCATTTTTCCCACTTCTCACTAAGGTGTTTTAAATCTTTAGCAAAGGCAGGGTATTTACACATCAAAAGTTCTAGGGGTGTCTTGTCCTCAGTAACCGTCCCAGTCTCTTCTATATTAGGCATGTTTGGGGAGGAGCTTTGAGTTCTTGGCACTTCCCCCTGGATACACTCTGGGCAGCCTCCTAGTTCAACTTCCTTTTCACTCACACACTCACTCAGTCCACAACCCTGTCCACCTAACCTATCCTATGTCACAGCTATTTTTATTCTTCACCTCAGGGCTTTACACTGTGGACAATACACAGTCGCAATAAAACAGACAAACACAGTCACACTTTCTATCTAACCTGCTTTGATTCAGTATCTAAACTTCTCTACACTCAGCCCAGAGTGGACCAGCAAAACCTATTCAATAATTATTACACTCTTGATACATACAAATGATAGCACAAATGATAAAACAGATGGCTGTTAACCAAAAGAATTGAAAACACAATTATCAATTCTGTTACATTTCACATAAAGTCATTCATGATTCGCTGATCCGTTCCAATCTTTTTCAATCTTAGAGTGTCAAGGACCATTAACAACTTTCATTCTCCCTAAACAAACAATGTCGGCATTTCCACACACACCACGCACGCGCGCGCGCACAAACACCCAAAAACTTTTTTTTTCTTTTTCTTTCTTTTTCTTTGTCAGTCAATCTCACACAGCCAAGGCTGGACTGGGTTAGAGGAATCCCTTTTTTTTAAGGAGCGGCCAATAGTTGCAGTTTAGTTTGCCAAACAAAGGTACCGTTTATTTAAATTTTAATCAAATTTCTGTATTAGTAAAATATCCTAACAGTGCACCTTATTCTAGAAACATCAGTCATGACAAAACACACAACAGGATAACATTACAACTAATACAAACAGTACAGTGGCTCAAAGAGGCCACCAAGCACACACGCACACAGACGGTATATGTAGCTACAGTTCTAATATTTTGTTTTTTTCTTTTTATTATTTCTTCTGCATCAACCTGGCAGAACTAACTGTAACAATCTGACAGTTTTCTTCTTATGTTTTTTTATTTTAATTATTTCGTCTGCATCAGCCTGGCAGAGCTAACTGTAACAATCTGACAGTTTTCTTATTTGTTTTTTTATTTTTATTATTTCGTCTGCATCAGCCTGGCAGAGCTAACTGTAACAGTTTTAATTCATTCCTCCCCGTCAACGGGCAGAAGATAACCGACTCTAACACAGATCTTTAGTAAATAGGTGTCTGCTTTACCTTGTCCTAAGTGAGCTCAGTAGTCGGAAACCTTCCGTCCGTTGGCGCAGTCAGTCAAACCAAACATGGGGTATTGCCCTCCTGGCTGGCTCGCCAAAATGTTGCGGATAAATCTTTTCCACTTCTCAGGTTCGAGGGTTGAGTCCACTTAATTCTAATTTCTCAATTATAAATACTCTAGGAAACCAATACTTTAATTCTAATAGTTTATTACAAGCTTGTAGGTGATACACAGACAAAGTACACTCATGTGCACGTTCCTAGGTATGACAAAGACACACATTTTGAGGGGCCCCTTATATTTTCTTCTAACATCTGGTTCTCATCTTAGTGCTTCAAATCCTAAGACCGTAGGACACCTAACCTAAAGAATGCCCATATTTGGGCCTGGAGCCAAAAGGAGAACAAGGATTTTCTGGCAAGTGTTCTGACGGAGAGGGGGACAAGCTATAGCTGAAGTTCCCACATTTTTAACCACATGTTTCACCAACTCCTAGACAGAGCAAAGTATACAGCCTGTATATCATATACACAAAACCTACATATTTAACACATATTTAATAAACCTAATGTATGCAAATACAATATATTTATGCATCCTTAATACATAATATATATGCATAATTAATTAATCTTCCACAAAATCAAGGAGGAGTTTTTCAGACAGAGCAGGATGCCTGGAGTAATTGGTCTTGTTGATGGTTCGTCTTCCCTATTAAAGCACCAAGTGGACCTGATGAGCCAGCTTTTGTTAGCCGCAAAGGCTTTCATGCCATTAATGTGCAGGCCATCGGGGACCAAAACATGTTCATACGGCATTTGGTATCCACCCATGATTCATTCATCTTCAACACCAGGTAGGTCCTATAGACCCTAATAGGAAATATTGCTTAACCTAGATCGCATCATGGCATTCTTAGGACACAGCATAGGCTGCATGCACTCAGGTGTCCTAGCAGGCAGGAAAGGAAGGTTAGGCAAATACTGACAAAAAATACTGAAACATTGGTTATGTTCTAGTCTTAATTTTAGAAAAGGTGTACATCCTGCCTCTTGTGTAGTGCATAGTGTCCTATACATTTCAGTAGTAATTAAGCTAATATGTCTGTGTAAGGCCCAGAGAAAGGGGTATACACAGTATACCATACCCCCAAGATTACACAAATAATTTCAGATAAAATATGCCCTAAAAGTACTACTAACACTACTACTAATAATAATAATTCTTGTTATTGTAGATGGAGATGCCATGATATGAGTGGTGGCTATCTGCAGTATGCCCCAGAGAAGGTGGTAATGTTCATAAAAGCCACTGCAGTGTCGCACAATATTTGCAGGATGGCAAATGTTCCAGACCCAGAAAACATTCCTATCCTGGTTGAAGATTAGGAGGAAGTCAATGATGGTGCACAGATTGGCAGGAACACCAGAAACTACTTAATAGAAACACATTTCTCTAGATAGAATAATTACCTAGCAATATAGACTAGAAATTTGGACAGACAATTAATTTAACTTGATTTAAAACATTTAATTTGGGAAAAATAGATACATATATGAATTCACCAATAAGATATAATGTCTAGAACAGAATATATTATTATCATATTTTATCCTACATTTCAAATAAATGTACATTGTCACACCCTCTGGCTTCCAGTCTTTTACAGTGTTCCTTCATAAATTCAAATTTCGTCATGTCCAATTTCAATCTTCCCTTTTCTATTGCCAGTTGTTCTTTCATCAGCTGCACTTTCTCCAAGTTGAGGAGGTCCTCTTGGGCACTCTTACTGCGCAGGTGGGGCTCTTGGGTAGTCCTCTTGTTTTTGGCTATACAGATAAGAAAAAAAACTGACTGTGGGAGCAGATCTAGATTATATTCAGCATTAGCTTAATGTGAAAACCAACTCACCAGGGGATGGATGAACTATTCGATGTGGTTGCACATCCTGCTCACATTACACCAGCGTTATGACGACCTCAGGCTCAGTTGACACTGGCAAAGTTGGCTCTGGCACTGGCAGTCCGATCTCTGAGCCATTGGAGATCCCATGTGATACATACATGGCATAGAATAAACAACTCACAGCTAGCTACATGGTTTTTGTTGTTAGCTAGCTACAATATATCAACAACGGACATCCGTTAACATCAGCTAGTTGGCAGTTTCATCAGAATGCCCATGTTAGCTTACCTTCGGTGTAAACCTTTCCCATCACGGCAAGGATCTTTTCTTCGTGGGCAGTCAGTGGTTTCACCTCAAACTGGCCTCTACCTGTCTTGCCTTTCTCTTTTTTTAATAAAGCACCCCCTCTTCTTTGCTTCGCTGGCGATGGTAGACCACCTTTTTTTAATGGCGTCCTCTGTCCTCACCACTCCGCAAACTGAAGTAACTGCATCTGCCACTTCTTGCCACTTAACATCTTTATCTCAGGCTGACAATAAGGAAGAAAACCTCCCCAAAAGGAGAGGTTTTCTCTCCACAGACACTATTAAAGCTTTGGCTTCATCATGGCAAAAATTTATTGCATGTCTTATAACTATCAATTCTACTTCTACTGGCATGGAAGTGCCCTAAAAAAGAACTGGTGTTTTTATAAAGATTGGCTAAGAATACACTGCATATATGTAATGTGCTTGAAATTTCTAAGCCAAATTGAAGTGTATTAAGCCTAGTCCTAGACTGAAAATGTTTTTCAATGGAGATCTTTGTTTAATTTTTCTTTTAGTCTAGAGCTGGGCGTAATCCATATCTGGGAAACTGGCTGAATGTGTTGCATGGGATTCTATTCTACCAATGATGTTTAAGAGACACTTTCACATGGAATAAAGCACCATGCCAGAGGGACCAGAACCAGTTATTGTAGAGACATTTTGGTGTCTCTACAATTTGAATACCTACCCTTGATTGTGAATATGTTCACACCCCTTCACTGTGTCCACACATTGGGCGCTTTTGAGTGGATCAGATTTTCTAGATGTTGATTAACATTGGTCACCGAACGTTGCATTATGGGGATAACAATTGTTTGACTTATGAATGCATGACCTTTGCGACTTCATGACAAGAACCATGAGATCATTGAATATGGCATGTTTACTGTTTTGGGTAAATACTAACCTATTGAAATATGCCTACATTTTTGTCAAATGAATAGCTCCTTGGACAATGATGATCATGCTTCACTTACTGTTGGTTGCGGTTGGTGTGTGTCCCTTTGGTTGATGCTTTGCAATGTGGGTGGATTGATTTCCTGCTTGTTGGGCCCTGTCCGGGGCATGCTTATGTAGCAGCAAGTTTTCATTCCAACTGAGCAGGATTACACCAGACTCAACTAACTGAGCAGGATTACACCAGACTCAACTAATTACTTTTATTCAACTGATCTCAGTCTTCACACAGCTGATTAGTCGTATCAGGTGTGCTTTTGCTTGGTTGGAAATAAAACCTACAACCACACCAGCCCTTTTCAGGTAAGATTTGATACCTCTGCTTTATATCATGTATGTGCATGTATTCTGCAATTAATGCTGCTTACATGGTTGTAAACGCAAATCCAGTTCTATTTCAATATCTGCCTCACTACTGGTATGTGTCGTATTTTACAGCCACTTTTGCAGATGACAGGGTAAAGCTACATCAAGCTGAGTATTCATCAAACCTGACTGACACTGAAGGTGGCTTGAGAAAAAAGAAAGTAGGTGTTTATGGGGGAATGAAGGTTAAAGGTCATTTATTCTAGAAACTATATGGAAGTAGTAGGTATGGTGTGCTTTATATGTTTATATAGGGCAAGTGCAAAACTCCAGAGTCAAGTGAAAAGCAAACCTGAATCAAATGAGTATTTTGATTCGAATGAGGCACTTCCACCCACTCCCCGAGACCAACGCCTTGGGCCAGCTGCAAAGAAACCCACACGGAAAACTCATGCAAAACATATATGCACATATATGTAGAGGATTTCTCAATATGTGCCCTGAATATGTTCATGAAATATATAACTTGCACTTCTCACAAGATCATAATACAATGCGTGTCATATATTTTAACCTTGAATATTGTTAAAATAAAGAAATATATGAATATGCAATACTTAAAGCATTTCTAAACAACACATTATGGAAATGACCTTCCAGACATTATTTTCCAGAGGATCTCCTTGTTATTTTGAGTTGAAGTAATTGTCGTTGGCAAAATGGGGAGCAAACCAACATAACCACCAGTCTAGTCCTTATTGTATTACATTAATTAGTGTGAAAAGACAATTATCATCTTTTACAAATGAGCCCATTTGTAAATTGTACAGTATGTATTTCTACTAAATACATTGTAAATGCAAGTAAAGAAACAACTGGTTAGAGTCAGTCATCTTCATTTAATAAGGAGCTTTATTCACAGTATCATACAACTGCCACTGTGTCACAATATAATGATAAATGTTTAGTAAATACACCAATTTTTTTACTTTAGTCACTGTCAAGCAGCATATAGCACCTTTTTCAGTTTCAATATAATGAACGACTTTGTACTCCAGGTTTACATTTAAAAAAGACTCAGCAACAACAATATGCATACATTTTAACACAGTATCATGAATGCCATTCCTCTCTGTAAAAGTACTTAAAAGAACCGACTAGATAACATAATAAACACATGAGAGGAAACAATACAAATATGGAAATATATCAGTTAGATGTAAATGTTAAATGCATATTACCAACCATAATTTTGTCATTTATGTAAATATATTTACATGTATTTAAGACATTAAAACAGGCCAAATTGAAAATGTAAATATATGTATGAAATATATTACCATACATTAGTAATAAATACAATACATCTATTAGTTTGTTTAAAAAATAAATAGCAGTAGTTAATATAGGACATATTGTGTCACTTTTGGATGATTGATTGACAGTAGGTGGGACTTCCGGTTTGGTAGGTGGGACTTCCTGTGTGACTTATGCAGGGGTGGGACTTCCGGTGTGACGTATGTTCCGGGGTGGTACTTCTGGTGTAACGTATGTTCTGGGGTGGGACCTCCGGCGTGACGCGTGTTCCGAGGTGGAAGTAATTCCCAAGGCATAAGATGTTACAATATGTAGTATGATGTATGTTGTTCAACAAAAGGGCGCCAGGGTTCTGGAATGTTTCATTCCACAGGCAATCGGTTTTACGACAAGTTCTCAGTGTGTACAACATATGATCTATAACCAGTGGGTGGTACCTTTCATGCTTTTACAACGCCTTAGGTGGCTGGCGTGGTCAGTGTATTTAAACCTCACAGAACCCAGGTGTTGGTCATTCAGACCAGGCTGTGTAAACCTACATGTACATTACAAAACATGGCTGATTCTACAGCGATCAACATTTGGTTTGAAACACCGGTGAAGGTTAACAGCTGCACAGCAAGTCACCAAGAGAAAACATTTGCGTGGCAATGACACGATAAAGATGCCACCCCCGAAGAAACCGATGCAGTGTTTAGCTAGGATTCATCAACTACACCAGGATATGTTGGCACAGGAGTGGAAGTTGGAAGACGGGCGAACTGGTGGATAAATTTTCAACCCCGAGATACCAGAAGTCGCATTTTATGAATTGTCTGAAGGCAAGGTGTTTAAACAGGGTTTGACTGATCAGATGACCTTTAGTGCTAGTTTATGGAGCACCTTTCAAAAAGTGTTTTATTTGGGGCCAAAACAGGGCACACAAAATAGGGTAGATGTGTTGTTTAAAGTCATCGAAGGAATGAAGCAGCATGACTGTTAGATTGGAGCTATTACCGGAAAATGTCAGCAAGTTAGAGTGTGACTGCGACTGCGCACTGTTCGACTGACGTACAACCCTGAAGTCCCGCCTTAGGCTAACACATTCCTCAACACAGCATAAAAACCGACAGACCACCTGTGACTATCAAGCAGTCGGCAGACTTTACAAAACATGTCCCAAAACTACAACCAACCGGAGTTTGAAGAACCCAAGGCTGAGGAGTGGCTGTGTGACGTCTTGGATGACAACGCTGAACCCTGCTATGGTACCCCGGACCCCGACAGTTCGATTCCACCGGTATATCCACCAAGGAACTACCATTGGCTTGACCGGCTTGGTGCTCAGTTGGACCTCTTAATCTATCATACCTTTCAAATGCTGACAAGAGTTATCACAAAACTGACAAACGCCTTGCACCCATTATAATGAGATTGTGGAGACAGTTTTAACACCGTGAATGAAACGTGCTGGTCATGGCTTTGAATGCATTTGTTTTTCAAGCACCGCTGACCGAAGTTCACGTGGCAGCTAAGAACTTTCTGCATGAACTCAAGTCGGAGCCAAACATCACACAGAGACTGAGTGAGAATAGGGATGAATACATGGATAAATTTAATGCAGAAGCTGTATGCAACGCAGTAGAGTCTAGGTGAAACAAAAGCAAAGAGCCTGCTGTCTAAGAATGGGTAACTTCAGTTGTCGTGTTTACATGTATCTAAACAAATTCTATGTGGCTTTAGCGATTAAACAGTTGATGCACAAAGCTATCAAGAGTGGATTTGATGGTTGTAGACATTTTAATAACCAAGACCATGTCAGTATAAAGTGTTTTAATAATCTGAACAAGCATATGGAAATGGTCAGGAACACATCTGATGATTGGCCGCAAATTGGTGTCAAACAATTTTGAATCAAATGCTCTAAACAACTTCATGTATAAACTTATAACATTTTTAAATGCTGACAGCATAGACTATAAAATTGGGCATGTGTTATGTGTGTTTACGTATGTAACAGATGTTTGTGTGTTAAAATTGCTGGGTAATGAAGCTGTGGATGTAGATTGTATTTCTAAAATGTGACAGAATTCCTGAACGGGGGCTTATCGCAAAATTTGAGTTTTGCTTTTTATTACATTTTATAAAGGTCCAGATTTAGAGCTTTGTATTGGTATATAAAACAATACTGTTTGATGAAGTTATGGGAAAGATATGCTGCTTTAATAGTTAATAATCTGCTCTACTTAGTTCTGAGAAAAAAAGCCCTGAAAGATTCACACTTTCCAGAGAGCTGGTCTTTGTTTACGCCCATTCAGCGTAGTTCACACCCTCTTAGGCCTTAAACCCACCCAGCTATATAAGTATTCAAATGGGGACACTCTGGCCTTGTGCAAAACTGGTCTGGTTGGTGTCTAATAATCACATACCATATCAAACCAAATAAATGTATTTTTTTTCACATGGACTTGATACATCAGGTATAAACGTTAAAGTAGCTTAGCAGCAGGATTCATAATAAATAGTAGCATCAGTGTAAGTGCAGACTGAGTGCAGGTGGACAGCCACTAAGCCATTATAGGGTTATAGATTAGGCATAATCACACACACCTGGATGAATGACCGGTCAATCAGATAGCTTATCAAACTAAGTGACGTGTTCAGTTTTGTGAAGACTATGCAAACAATAGCTAAGCATAATCACACACAAGCTAGAAACCAGGAAATATTAGCTAGCTGGTAAGTTAATGTTGTTACCTAGCTAGCTAACGTTAACAGTAACATCAGTAGCTATAGCGAGATAACTAGCAAAACAAACGACTTCGACAACTTTTTGAAAAGGAATTATATGCAGCTAGTTAGCAAACGTTACACTTACCCGTATACATGTAGGAATGTTTTGCGGCAGACTGAAAAAAGTATACATCCTCTGATTACATACAAAGTCATTTGTTGTTTGACAATCAGAACTGCCAAGGTTGTCCTTTTCTTGTAAATGTAATCCATGGACAGTTGTTTTATACAAGAGGAGCTAGCATTTTCTTTCTACCATTGGCACTGCAATGAAATGCCTCAATTTTGCCTGAACGTTTTGAACAGTATCAAAGTCTGGGATTTCCTCATTTCGTCCGATTCATCTTCTGAATCATGGCATCATTGTACTCCAGAAAGTAGTATCTCACTTCAGATTTGTTGATGACACCAGCAAAATTCAGGGCAGCGATTGATTCACAGCTGTAGCAATGCAATCGCAGTTGTCCATTTTCAAATATCCCGGGATCACAATGATTTACTGACCAAGCTGTCGCGTTGTTGACAAAAGCTGGTTACTTTATAGACCAATCAGAGCTCAGTATGTCAGCATGTCCAGCCCCTTCATTATCTCAGCCAATGGAAGGAAAAGTCCTGTATTTTACACTGGTTAAACAAGGGTTTTAGCTTTAAATTTTATTCGTCTTTACACTTCGCATACTAGTTGGTTATTAAGTCACATGAAAGTTCACATCTTCAAGAAGGCATTTCTGCAAAAAAGACAAAATGTCCCAGAACATGTTTTTCTTCTTAAAAACGACTTAGTGATAAAAAAAAATTAGTGACATGTGACATTTGCCCCCGTTCAGGAATTCTGTCACAAATGTTTACAGATTTTCTCATCAGCACAAATCTGAATGTTTATGTTACTTTTCTGAAATTCTTGGATGACGTGTAACTCCAAAGACTTCAATAAAATGATGTTAAACACGTATTACTTCTCATTATTGACCCAATGCTCTACGATGTCTGAACAGATTATGAAAAGTGTTTACTACGACCCATCAAACCTTGGTGCTTACGTGGGTAGATTGTTTGAAAAGAGCATACTTGGAGAAAACCGGGGAGATCCTCAAAAATGGCATGGCAAATGATTGGCTATTAGCCCAGGATACATATACGCTACACAGGCCTGTAGCTATACATTTTCAAAGAAATAGAGTTATTGTTCACGATATAAATTCACAATTTCAACTGGATTTGGTCGACATGAGTGCTTTCAGTGCAGAAAACAATAACATGATATTTATGTTAACATGTATAGATGTATTAAGTAAATACGCATGGATTCGTGTGCTGTGAAATAAAAGTGCTATCGAGATAAAGTGGGCATTTGAAGATATATTAAAAGGAAGAACCCCCAAAAAAGTCTAAACGGACAAGAGGAAGGGGTTTTTTCATTTACATTTTGAATTGTTAATGAAGAAGTACAAAATAAAACATTTTGCTACAGGAAATGATGGCAAACCGAGCATCGTTGAGAGATTTAATAAAACAATTAAATTAAAAATGTAGCGGTATCTCACGGCTGCCAACACATCTTTATGTTGATGTGATTCAAGATTTGGTTCGTGGTTACAACCATAGCTACCATCAGTCTATTAAGATGAAGCCTGTTGGATAGCATTGGAGCAAGTCCTTGACCTACAAACGGGATCAAAACACTAGGATTTGCTGGACACATTTACAGCGACTGCGATCATTATGGGTGACGGCGGTTTCTACATAACGCTCCCCAGTAACCCTCTATCCAAACAATTTGAGTTTTACCACAAAATTTGCCAAAGGTATAGATTTGAATGGTTATTGGGAAGTGTCTTTGATAGAATTCCAATACCCGCATACGTGGAAGACTTTTACATGGGGTGAAAACGCATTTTACCTACAAGACTCGAAACATGACAAAACATGGAAATATGAACACACCACCGGTTATTACAATGGCATGGGAAAACTAGTGGTGGAGATCAACCTTTATATAAAACCATGTGGCGTGTGGGTGGATTATTATGAATTTAAAAATAGAATGTTTCTAAAAGGCAAGCCCCATTTTAGTTTAAAATGTTGTATACAGCGCAGGCCGGTAACAGTTTACCGGGTTATCATGGTATCGCAGCAATGTACAGGGAGGGTCTAGGGGGCCTTTTCCGCTGGCTTTTCCGGATGGCTATACCTTTGTTGAAGCGTGGTTTCTCAATCGCAAAACCACATTTGAAAAATACAGCGAGGAAAATAGAAGGGGAGGTCATCAGCAACGTCATGGCTCTTCAATCAAAACAGCAGGATGGATCTGGATTGATGGTTATGACGTGAGGTGTTAGAAAGAGCCCACCTGGTAGGAGGAGCCTACCAAAGAGTAAAAAATGTAAGGTTGAGACAAAAACAAGAGCCGCTGTTAAAAGAAAACATACCACTTGGAGGACACTCAAATTCAACAACACAAGACTGATAAAACATTTTTTTTAAAGATGGCACTCTTACACCGTATGTCTGGTGAATGTATGAAAACCGAGTTGGATTTGTTTACAGTCCCCTTCACACAGACATCTTTTGAGAAAAATACATACGTTGAAATACCAACCCTGTCAGCAATATCAGACGCAGCCCCTCTGTAGTTCTTTATTGCGGGAAATGGTGAAGATTACATTGATCTGAACAATACTGCTGTAACTACGTGTAAAAGTCACTAAACCGTCTGGAACTAATATTGATGCTGGCGCCAGTGTTGGTGTTATCAATTACCCGATAGCCACCCTATTTTCACAAGTGGATGTCTCCTTGGGTGACATTTAATTAGTCAGAGTAGCAAAACATAGCCCTACAGAGCTGTTATAGAGAGCATTCTGAATTATGGAAGTGATACTTTAAAGACACGATTTTCAGCCGGTTTGTTATTCAAGGACACCACAGGCCACATGGATGTTATGGACCCTGCAGGAGATAACAAAGGATTTCTGAAAAGGGCTGCCTATTCAGCGAGTAGTACAACATTCGGAATGATCTGCCCTGCTCATAGCGATATCTTCTTTCAAGAGAAACTCATGTTAAACGGCGTGGACATAAAGGTTAGGATGGTACGCTGTAAAGATGAGTTCTGTCTTATGGGGGTAGTGGATGTGCGTTATCGTCTGCACATAGTTTCAGCGTCACTCTTTGTCAAGAAAGTGACTGTACCACCAGCCGTAAAACTTGGGCATGTTCAAGCACTACTTTCAACCAATGCAAAGTACCCTATTGAAAGGGTGTATATGAAGACTTTTAGTTTACCTGCGGGGAGTCGTGTTGTAACCAAAATACATTGTCATTGGCTTGGTGGACAATGACAGTTTTACAGGAAAAAATTAAATTTTTTTTAATTCAATTTAATTTCAAAAATTATAATTTGGAGGTTATGCCTATGTATGTGGACGGTCAACAATTTCCTAGCAAACCATTCCAACCAGATTACACATCGGGATCAGCCGTGTGTAAATTTTACCAATTGGCCCTAGCTTCAGGAAAACACCTAAAGGACCAAGCCATGGGTATTGACCGGTCTGACTTCTTACACGGCTATGCTCTTTATGCATTCAACTGTGCACTGGATGAGGAATGTGGTCAACACCTATCCCTGATTAAGTCTGGGAATGTCCAACTTGAGATGAGGTGCAGTTTAGCACTACCCCATACAATTAATTTGGTTGTTTATTCAATTTTTGACTCCATTATTGAAGTATCCAACCGGAGGCAAGTCATGGTTGACTACTATTAGGAAACATTACCCAAACAGATGAGAAATGAATATAGCAGAGTTGACTGGCGTGATGAACCAATTTTCATCTAGGACTCATTTCTATGGTGTGCTGGCATGTGACCAACTCCCCAGTGGACCTGTCCGAGATGTAGCATCAATGATGATTGTTAATATGCACCCATCTAATCACCACGGAGAACATTGGCTGGCTATTTACATCACAGACGACAGCGTCGGAAGGTTTTATGACAGTTTTGGAAACTCAATCAAGGCTTTTCTGCAACCCTGTGAGAGTGTGGAATACAGCTCAAAACAAGTCCAGGATGTGGTTTCGACCACTTGTGGACAACATTGTGTGTTCTTTCTCCATCAAATGACAAGAGGTCTGAGTTACAAAGATGTTGTCTTTTTATACTGATGATTTACAAATAAATGATATGTTAGTGTCCAAGTTTGTATCTAAGTTGTATCAGAGTAAGTGTGATGGACAAAGGTTTAATTGTATACAGCATGCTCAATCTTGTAAATCATTTTATTTGTGTCATGGTTGTTAAAGAAAGACAGTTAAAAGTATATCTTATGCCTGTTTTATTATTCAAAAATAAAAGCAATTGTAAAACAACATCGATGTTTACATAGTATTATTCATACAACAAATAGTCAAGGCAAAAATATACACTTTGACAATGAATGACAAATGATTATTGGTTGATGATTTTTCTTTTCTTTGTGACTGAAGTGTTCTTTCTAGACATGTATATAATGTTGGATTTTTCTCTCTTTACTTTACGCAGGTGCGATTTTGTCATAGGTATATTACCGTGCCTTAGATTAAGAGAAATTTCACAATGTGATAGAATGAGGTCTGTGGAAGCGGTTTCTGAAATAACTTTTCGTTGACTTGGCGGTGCCTTCAACAGCATCTTAAAAAGGGGTAGATTTCTACGAATGTGTTTAAACATGGTGAAACATTCTTAGGAATGTACACAACAGGCTAATCCCCGGAAAACAATCCTGTTCTCAGACGGTAGTCTTCTGGTGTTGTAGACTTAAAATCTATAAGTAAATAACCAAAGGGTGGGTGTGTTGCATATTTAAAACTCTCCATGAAGAACCGAGAAAGGCCGGGGTTATTTTTTTCTTCCTAAAATACTAAGCTGCTGATTGTCGCGTGGTTTTTAATCAAGATGAGATAATTTGTGTTCAAGTTAATAGTTTTACTAGATTTGCCTTTGACAAGGTAGATGGCACTCAGGTTACGGTGGTGTGAATATTGTGTGAAAACTCTCACCATCTCCAAACTCTGATGCACTTTTCAGAAAATTGTCAATAATTAAAAAGTTGTTTTTCTGAATCGGTAACAGATTGTTACCACGACGATGCTGGTAAACCTATTAAAGTAATTTCTCCCAACTTCAACATTTCATTGTTACCACGACGATGTTACACGACGATGCTGGTAAACCTATTAAAGTAATTTCTCCCAACTTCAACATTTCATCATACAACGGTTGCCAACATGAATAAACCCAGACTATATCTTTGGAGAAAACAACATCAGCATTATCCAACAACATCTTAACAAAATAGGTTTTACCCGAGTTACTGGGTCCGCTAATGACACAGCTGAATGTGTTTTGTAGTTGTGGGTCAAACCCGCTACGGTCACTATCCATCATAGAATGTGATATAGTACCCATAAGGCTGTGTGCTGTAATTGGTGAGCAGAACACGCTTGTTGTACACACCTCTGAAGTGCTTGGACACTACTCTGTTTTTCAATGTTAACGCTCTTTTATCTCTACCAATTGTGTCTGCATTAGCAAGGATGTGATCATCAGCACCGCCTTCGTACAAAGTTATCAACCAGTCTTTTTAGTGTTTCCAAATTTACAATACCCGAGTTGTAGCTGTTGAGTGTAATGCCTTTTGCTTTGAGACAGGTCAGACCTTTAACGGTTTTGTAACCATATGTCTTTAGGCCACCACTAACAAATTGTGCGATGCTGTCACCATCTGGTAACTCATCGTTCAAGTCACCCAAGAACGGGCCTAGAGGGGGCACCCAATCCCCGTGTCATGTGACAAAGATCACTGAATCAGTGTCTGTGTAGAGCACACATCTATCCAACTTCTCCAGGGGTGAATACAACTCAAATCTAGCATAAACTGTTGTGAAAGCAGTAATAAAAATATTGCCGTTACGTGGTTTGATTGGTGTCTGTTTTGTGTAATGCCACTGTACCATCGAAACTGTGTCTGAGATGAAAGAGAAATGACTAACTTCTATTTCACTGGAGAAAAAATAGTGGCTAACCTCCTCCGGATCTGTAATTAACATTGTGTTCATAAGGTTAATCCGCTCACCCATCTTCCCCCAAAGACTTCATTGCCAATTTAGCCAAAGATCGCCTAGCACTGTTTACAACAATGTTCTCCTTGGCAAGCTGCACACCCTCCTTTTCATGATATTCACAAATATACTGTTCTTTAGCATCACCGTCAACCACTGATGGTGGGAAGCCGCTAGCTTCCTGCTTGTGCTTCAGGAATGTTCTCATGTAATCTGCAAAAAGATTATCTGATGTCCTGGTGAAATCCCAGACTTCAAATATTTTCACAATGCGATAACTTTTCTCAACGGCCTTAACCAGCTCAATAGAAACCCAGATACCAGTTAAAGCTCTTTCCGAATCAGTATGTGAACAATCAGTTACCTGGTTTTCAGACTCTGCACATAATCTACACAAGGGGAAGAACAGCTTACCACCGACCCTGTGCGGTAAAACGGGGTGATAAAGGCCTTTCGACTACAGACATTGTTATACTGAATAGTCTCCCCTTAACCCGTAAACTTCAAATGTGTTGCATTGGGACGACCACCGAAAAGAGCATTTCGAGGGGTCAAGGCGCTCTGGAGCATCAAAGGTCTTCAAGAAATCTTGGACATCTGCGGATGTGTTTTAAGTTGACTCCATTCACACTCCCATATGTACTGAACATGTACGTTGTGTTGTTCCTTTAAAGCGTCAACCTTTGCCAGCTATTGCCCGTACTGAATCTTTGTCACCGGGTTGGTGCTTGTTAAATAATGACACTTTGGGTGTCCGTGCCAGAAACAGCCTGGAAATTCATAGGCTGTGCACACACCATCGCGTTCAGCATATCCATCAACATAGTATGCCCCAATTTCCATTTCACCCTGGTTCAGGGCATGCTGTATCGATATATTCTCGTTAGAGGCCAGATATTCAAGCCATTGGATTGAGCTGTTTGAGAATGTCTTCTGACAATGATTGTAGTTGTCTGAGGGGACCAATGCAATTGTGTCCTTGGTGAGGAATCTGTTGCAAAAGACTTTCATGCAAGCTGAAGCAATCGTAATTGATTGGGGTTAACACCTCCACATTCCAGAAATTTGAGTCTGTAACGCATACACTCCTCCCTCAAGATGACCACATCATTCACGCAGTAAGCCTTTATTTCATCCTTCATGACAAAGGTGTCTGTGGAAACCGTTTCATACCATTGCAAAAACTCATCTTTTATTTTAGGCATCGTATTATTCACACCGTAGTAATGTGGTCCTGGATGGGATCCAACATAGTTCTAATTCTCCTTGACGTTAAACCTGCAAGGAAAGTAGCCTTTTTTCAAGTCCTTAAAACCCATAGCACATGGCAAAGCTGCCAGCTTCATCGGTAAGAAGCAATGACTATCAATGTATCTCTGATTGAATGTGCTGTCTGTAAAAATCATGAGCTTGCTACCGTTAGCAATAAGTGTCACACCAATATCGTTGTTAACAAGGTGTTCCATCAAGATGTAACCATCACAACCTTTTGAGTTGTGTGCTATAAAGGTGTAGTCAGTATATTTTGGTTGCCTAAACATTTGGATAAAAGCAGCGACACAACCATCTCTGGACGAACACCATGTCTCATTATCAAAGCTTATTGCACACACAAAATTTGCAGTGTGTATGCTGTTCACAGGATTGGTAATTGTCTCAAAATCATAAAATATGTAGTGCTCACAGGTGTCCTCTGGTTTGGATGGTTTTATGAAACATTGATTATTCATTTTAACAGTCAGATCCACGTTACAATTGGGACACGTTAGCCTTGCAGTTGTGGGGTTTATATTTGGTCATACTAACAGTGTATTGATGACCACAATCAACACAGTATTTCTTCTGGTCACACCTGCTAACCCAACGACCTGTAACTTTGTGGAACTTCAGACCATTATGATGGCTATAACAGAAGTCAGAATAACATATTCTCTTGCAGTCTGGGCACTGCAAGCGAGGCTGGGTATGACAATGTGTTCCGAGGCTGGGTATGACAATCGGTATGAAGACATACACTACAGCTGTGTTTACAACTGTGATCACCGCGGATGTTAAAACCAGTATAACACCAATAACAGACATATGGCACCCCCAGAAAACCTTTCAGGCTTGTGATGCCATAGAAATGGTTGTCGTGTAAGTACATAAAGACAGTTCTAGGATGTTGGTCCTCGCTGTTTTGAAACATAGTAAAACCCCCATCACGTTCTCGGTGAAAAACAACAATTTTACACCCTGTCATTTGTTCAAACTGGACGATATCTGTGAATGTCACACAAGCATCTAAGTCTAAACCAGCATTTGTATGTAGCTCACGACCACTAGCCTTGGCCTCATCATACGTGTACTGTGGGTTCAACATACCCATCAAACGGATTAAAAACCACGTAGAATCATTATTCAACACCACATATAAATGCCTTTTTTGTGGTAATCTGATCTAGCAATAGCGTTTTAGCCTTATAGTACGCTGCGTTCCACCACCCTCACGGTTATTGACAATTTGCACCACTATCTCTAGTGATTCATCAACCAAAAGCTCTGCATTACTCTGCAAACACTCTCGAGTAACCCCCCAAACGTGTGTACATTATATTCATCAGCTCTCATAGTCGCATGTACCGAGGAAATCAGAGATTCATCTCTATCTGTAGACGATCAGCTGGGTCTTGTACAAAGTCAGAAGCTCTAACAATCAAAGTATCAAAACCTTCCATAATGCTTGCATAAAACACACCAAAATCATCAACTTCCCCCATATTTTAGAAATTTACAGACTGTCGTAATTCAACATTGTCAAGTTGGTTACGTTGTGTCTTTCTAACATCACTATGACCCCTCTGTGTTAAAGATCTGAACCTTCAGGGTGTTGTTCAGGATGTTGCGTAAAATCACAACCGTGCATTCCAACTGACACTGATGCTGGTTACTTGATGTGAAATAAAAACAAAGTGGGTTAACAGAAGACCCAGCGTGTACAGGTATTTAAAGCTGATGATCACTAAATGTTAAAAGACTATTTACCAAGGTCTGAAGGTCCAAAAAGTTGTTTTCCAAACAAGGCTGTTTTGAATTCCACACACCCCTAAACCACAGATATAAAACATAAAATATGAAAGACAGATAAATGCGCTTGGATTGCACCATCTTGTAATTGTTTTATGCATTCTTAAAAAGTTCAAATGTGTCATTTGTTAGCTTTTATAATGGCAACACAATTCAAAACATTTCTTTCAAATAAAATAACTTACTTACTATGTAAACGGCCTACACAGCGCTCGAAACGGCAGATGTCTTCTGTGTCAGCCATGGATTTAATAATGATAACACAACCTGTACGCCTCCAAAGGGTTACGCCTCTTAACTTTGTCATTGGTTACACGTCACCATTCACCACTTCAAAACTATATCGTAACCATGCAATAATATTGTGATGCGATTAAAGCTAAACTATTTAGTTCAGGTATTTGTTTACATTTGATACTTACAGTCAGGTAGAAAGGCCGTTCTCGTTAATTATCGCATCTTCACCGCGACATTGCATCATTTCATTTTATCTATTAAGGACAAACTCATCCGCTCACATACACTTGCAAACGTTTATTTTAATATTGCCACTAATCTTTTTAAAATGACATGTCTATAATACAGCACACAAAAATCGTTATTAATTTCATGTGAAGTCTCGCATCCCCACACACTCGCAGACACACACAGACAGGTATTTACTAACTCACAAACACTACAATTCGTACGCATCGTTGCCGGTTAAACAATTCTACCAATTTGTAGACAACATTCTCGCGTTAATCCCTGTTGTACAATTTCATAATACGTATTTACAAATGTTTTGTTTACCATAAATAACATATCTTATGCTGTCAACGAATCAGCGTTGTTCATGCAAATTTAAACTTAACCTACTGGGAACGTTTGTAACTTTTTGCCATATAATGCAACTCAGGGGTTAATGCTGACTTAAAATACCCATTTCACGAATCATCATTGATCATCCATATACTTACCAAAGTCATCAGTTTTATTTTAAGCATTATTATTTAACCCAACCATGACACAATCAACCTAGGCATAATGTCTGCCTGACCCAGGTGAAAAATCACCTCCAGGATACTAATGACGCCCACACGACATTAGCATGTATTAAGTAGTACTATGGTGGATTACAGACCTTGTGTAAAATGAGGTCTGTTGATCAACCTTAATGTATTACATTTTATGCTAAGGATTATTTTCTATTGTGGACCATTACAATGGACAGATCTGATCTTAAGACCCATTTCATGTTAAAATTATAAATGGGCAGAAACTCTCCAAAATCGTAAGTCCCAAGCCCCTCTTTATATAGAAATTCTCTACTTGTTAAAATGGCACAAACTCATGTTTCACAAGCATTGTAAAACATGGAAGGTCAACACCTGATGGTTAAAACTATCTTGACATACCCACTTATGTTAACAACGATTGCTTGTGGTATTAAACATTCTAGAAATCTTCAAAATTTATGTCAATACATAATATTTCCGAGTGGGAAATGACCTGCCAGGTCGCCAGCCCCACTGCCCAACGAGTCACCAGCCCCACTTGTGAAGCCATGTTCTCTAAACTTCTTACAGTTGAAGAAGTGAAGGAGGCCCGAACGGGTTCATATTATTATGTTAAATGTCTTGCAGAAGAAGCAAGATGCATCAGTGGTTGAGTTCCCTGAAGGAGTGGTCTTCCCTCTGAAAACCCAAGCTGGCTCTTGATGAGAAGCTGGGGGACATTAGTCTCATGTCTGCTGTTGATGTAAAAGTTTGCATTCATTTATTTAGTAGACACTTGTGTCCAAAGCAAATTGCACATAGGCTACAAAGTACAAAAAACATTTGATCATGAACAAATATGTTTTGCATTACACTAAATTACACAAAGGCTACAAGGTGAAATGTGTAGTCGACTTTGAGGCTGAATTATTGAATCTTTGAAGCTTACTGTATTTGCAGTCCATGTAAGCCTTTTTTCTCCTTTTGGCTCTCATCTTTTGATTGCCATGGTGGCAGATGTAGGGGGCACAAGTGTGGATGATGCAACAAGAAGAATGATGAAATATGTCTTGTCAAACGAGCTGGCAATGGAGTACACTATGTTTGGCCGTCACAGGAAAAAAGAGTTTAAAGATTTGCGTCTTTTCTATGTTGTGTATGGTAAGTGTAACTTAAGTTGTTAATACTGTGAGTCCTTAGTCAAGTCATCCTGGAACTTGAATAATGGCCCACACCTGTGAGTGTGTGTGTGCCAGTGTAATACCCAAGAATTATTTGCACCATTTATGAATACCCTGAGATTCAACCAAACTGCAGTTATGAGACTGATCTTGTAATGTTAGCTTATATACACTGCTCAAAACAATTAAGGGATTACACATCGGGTCTTGACAAACAAAATATTTTAAAGATCAAAATCTTTACTATACATTGTGTAATTCGTTGAGAACAAAATGGTGTAACAACGGTCAATGGATACCAAAATCACCAAACGATTGAAGGCTGGATTCAAACTCACACCGAAAATCAAAGCAAACCATTGAAATCACAGGCTGTTTCAACTTGCATGAATTTCATCACAGCAACTTAATGTGATTCGATAGTGTGTATGGCCCCCACGTGCCTGTATGCACCCCGACAACGTCTGGGCATGCTCCTGATGAGACGGCAGATGGTGTCCTGGGGGATATCCTCCCAGACCTGGATCAGGGCATCAGTAAGGAGCTCCTGGACAATCTTTGGCGCTACTTGGTAACCTTGGATGCACGATACATAACGTCCCAGAGGTTCTCAATTGGATTCAGGTCTGGGGAACGTGAGGGCCAGTCAGTGGCATCAATGCCTTCATCATCCAGGAACTGCCTACACACTCTGGCCACATGAGGCTGGGCATTGTCCTGCACCAGGAAGAACCCAGGGCCCACTGCAACAGTGTAAGGTCTGACGATGGGTCTGAGGTTTTCATCCCGGTACCGAACAGCAGTCAGGGTGCCGTTCACTAGCACGTGGAGGTCTGTGCAACCCTCCAAAGATATGCCTCCCCAGACCAACGCTGAACCACTGCCAAACGTCATGCTTGATGATGTTGCAGGTAGCATAACATTCACCTTGGTGTCTCCAGACCCTTTCACGTCTGTCACATGCTCAGTGTGAACCTGCTCTCATCTGTGAAGAGAATGATGCACCAATGGTGGACCTGCCATTTCTAGTGTTCTCTGGCGAATACCAATTGAGATGCACGGTGCTGGGCTGTGAGCACAGGTCCTACTAGAGGACATCAGGCTCTCATGCCACCTTCATGGAGTCTGTTTCTGACAGTTTGGTCAGAAACATGCACACCTACTGGTCCGCTAGATGTCATTCTGTAGGCCTCTGGTGTGCTCCCCCTGTTCCTCCACAAAGGAGAAGATACTGGTCCTGCTGCTGGGTTGGCCCTGTCCAGCTCTCCTTGTGTAATAGTCCATCTCCTGGTATCTCCTTCATGCTCTTGAGATTGCACTGGGAGATAGAGCAAACCTTGTGACGGCACGTATGGATGAGCCATCCTGGAGGAGCTGGACAACCTGAATGGGATGCAGGTCCCACGTCATGCAATGAGTGGTGACAAGGACACTAGCAAAACTAGAGAAGAATCAGTGAGGAAGGAGAGCAATTGTCTGTGGCCACCACCTGCTAAACCACTCCCTTTTTGGGGGTTGCTAATGCCTCTCCAGTGCACCTGTTGTCACTTTCAACAGTTTAATTGACTTGATGTTATACTGTGATGACTATGTGTTCCCTTAATTTTTTTGAGCAGTGTACTATGAGATTAAAGCATAGAAAATATAGTTTCCGCTTGGCTGTTATTACGTTTTATTGAAATATGTAGACATACATGGGTGTAATAGAAAACTAGGATCTACTTGCGGTGTGGTTTTGTATGAAAAGTGGCCTCCTATTGATTGCAGTACGTCCTTCGGTGCTTGGCTTTGGGTTCCTTTTGCCAATTTTGATATAGCGCTACTTATTGGCATCACATCATCACATTCGCTGATATTTTATGTATGAGTGCAAAATCAAGTTTTACCACGCTGACACCGAGGCAGGGCAAGATTTTGGGACGGCGTTCGCCTTTGAATTTTATATGTAGGAAAAACCGTGCATTTGTAGGTTGCTTTGATTTCATCCTTTTGCCCAGTTCATCCCAAACCAGCTTGATGGGGTTGATATTTGGAGACTGTGCTGGCCATTTCATGATTTGCAGCCTACCATCTTGTTAATTTCTTCTAAGGTAGTTCTGACATTGCCTGGAGGTATGTTTTGGGTCATTATCTTGCTTTAGGACCAACTAGGCGTAGACCAGACGGTATCATATGGCAATGCAAATTGCCAACTCTGGATCCAGCAAAACAGCCCCAGACTATCACCTCCCTTTTGCCTACTCAATGGCTTACAAAAATCTGCGTGATGAACCAAAGAGTTCTAATTTTGATTAATCGGTTCATAAGACCTTCTTCCAGTCTTCAGTAGTCCACTGACAGTGCTTCAAGGCCCAGGCAAGCCTGTTTTTGTCAGTTTGCCATCTTAGCAATGGCTTTCTCACTGCTACTCGACCTGTCAAAACTGTAGCTTGAAGTCTTCTCTTCACAGTTGAAATTGAGACTTGCTTACTTTAAGCAGTGTTAAGCTGTGTTTGAGACAGTTGTCCTGTGAGACGCTTGTCACGCAGGCTGTTGACATTTAGAAACTTGTCTTTTGATTCTACTGTGGCTTTGGGGCTGCCAGACCTCTTCCTATCAGGGTTTCCTCCAACTTGCAAGTGCCTTTTGATGGTGTAGGAAACTACTCACTGACACCTTGGCTTTCTTGGCAATTTCTCTAAATGAAAGACCTGCACTTTTAAGGTTTATAATGGCCTGTATTCCTTTTTCGCGCCATTATAGCAATATACTACTTCCTGTAGTACAATATGGTCCAAATAATGCTTAAGAGGGTGTAGTAACACAGTCTGTTACAATGCTGCTTTTATTCAGACAGAGGGTTTGTAAGTAATCAACAAAAGTTAGGAAACCTGTAGGAAATGTAAGCACCAACTTTCAAAGCCTAATTTACTTCCATTGATGCAGAACAGCTATAACCCATTACAGTGAGGGAAAAAAAATATTTGATCCCCTGCTGTTTTTGTAAGTTTGCCCACTGACAAAGAAATGATCAGTCTATAATTTTAGTTCTAGGTTTATTTGAACAGCGAGACAGAATAACAACAAAAAATCCAGAAAAACGCATGTCAAAAATGTTACAAATTGATTTACATTTTAATGAGTGAAATAAGTGTTCGACCCCTCTGCAAAACATGACTTAGTCCTTGGTGGCAAAACCCTTGTTGGCAATCACAGAGGTCAGACGTTTCTTGTAATTGGCCACCAGGTTTGCACACATCTCAGGAGGGACTTTGTCCCACTCCTCTTTGCAGATCTTGTCCAAGTCATTAAGGTTTTGAGGCTGACGTTTGGCAACTCGAACCTTCAGCTCCCTCCACAGATTTTCTATGGGATTAAGGTCTGGAGACTGGCTAGGCCACTCCAGGACCTTAATGTGCTTCTTCTTGAGCCACTCCTTTGTTGCTTTGGCTGTGTGTTTTGGGTCATTGTCATGCTGGAATACCCATCCACGACCCATTGTCAATGCCCTAGCTGAGGGAAGGAGGTTCTCACCCAAGATTTGACGGTACATGGCCCCGTCCATCGTCCCTGTGATGCAGTGAAGTTGTCCTGTCCCCTTAACAGAAAAACACCCCCAAAGCATAATGTTTCCACCTCCATGTTTGACGGTGGGGATGGTGTTCTTGGGGTCATAGGCAGCATTCCCCCTCCTCCAAAGAGCTCGATTTTGGTCTCATTTGACCACAACACTTTCACCCAGTTCTCCTCTGAATCATTCAGATGTGCATTGGCAAACTTCAGACGGGCCTGTACATGTGCTTTCTTGAGCAGGGAGACCTTGCAGGCGCTGCAGGATTTAAGTCCTTCACGGCGTAGTGTGTTACCAATTGTTTTCTTGGTGACTATGGTCCCAGCTGCCTTGAGATCATTGACAAGATCCTCCCGTGTAGTTCTGGGCTGATTCCTCACCGCTCTCATGATTATTGCAACTCCACGAGGTGAGATCTTGCATGGAGCCCCAGAATGAGGGGGGTTTGACTGTTCTTTTGTGTTTCTTCCATTTGTGAATAATCGCACCAACTGTTGTTACCTTCTCACCAAGCTGCTTGGCAATGGTCTTGTAGCCCATTCCAGCCTTGTGTATGTCTACAATCTTGTCCCTGACATCCTTGGACAGCTCTTTGGTCTTGGCCATGGTGGAGAGTTTGGAATCTGATTGATTGATTGCTTCTGCGGACAGGTGTCTTTTATACAGGTAACAAGCTAACATTAGGAGCACTCCCTTTAAGAGGAGATTGAACGCAAATTGAATGCTTCTCTTCCTCACTCAAAAGCAAGCAAGCAAGTTTATTTATATAACACAATTCATACATCGAAGCAATTCAATGTGCTTCACAAATGCATTTTTTTTTTAAAAATACAATAACATAAAAACAAATACTCAAATGAAACCATCAAAACAAAAACATTCCTTTTCAACTTTTTTGGAAAGGAAAGAAAAAGGTGCAGTGGTCTCTGTATGTGCCATTTGTAAAGAATGGAGCTGTATGTGCCATTTGTAAAGAAAACATGAGTGAGCAGGCAAAACACTTCTTTTATTTCTTAACAGAAGGCACAATCATAAAACAAAACATGGCAACAAAAAAAAATGAACTGACCCCTGTTCAAAAGTCTGTACAGTATACCCTTCTTAATACACATTTCTTTATACTGTGTATTGCCCCCTTTAGCATCAATGATAGCATGCAGTCTTTTGTAATAGTTGTCTATGAGGCCCCAAATTCTTGCAGGTGGTATAGCTGCCCATACATCTTGTTAAAATGCCTCCAGGTCTTGCAAAGTCTTTGTCGTCTTGCATGAACCACATGTTTGAGATCTTCCCAGAGTGGCTCGATGATATTAAGGTCAGGAGACTGTGATGGCCACTCCAGAACCTTCACCTTTTACTGCTGTAATCACTGGAGGGTCAACTTGGCCTTGTGCTTAGGGTCATTGTCGCGCTGGAAAGTCCAAGAGCATCCCATGCGCAGCGTTCGAGCAGAAGAGTGCAAATTGTCTGCCAGTATTTTCTGATAACATGATACATTCATCTTGCCATCAATTTTTACTAGATTCCCAGTGCCTTTAGAGCTCACACACCCCCAAAACATCAGTGAGCCACCATCATGCTTCACAGTGGGGATGGTATTCTGTTCCCTGTAGGCCTTGTTGACACTTCTCTAAACATAGCGCTTATGGTTGTGACCATAAAGCTCTATTTTAGTCTCGTAACTCCAAATTACAGTGTGCGTCGTATTGTGCTCCTTGAAACAACCACACCGTCTTTTTCCAGAGCAGCCTGTATTTCTCCTGAGGTTACCTATGGGTTTTTCTTTGTATCCCGAACTATTCTTCCGGCAGTTTTGGCTGAAATCTTTCTTGGTCTACCTGACCTTGGCTTGGTATCAAGAGATCCCTGAATTGTCCACTTCTTAATAAGTGATTGAACAGAATTGACTGGCATTTGCAAGGCTTTGGATAACTTTTTATATCCTTTTCCATCTTTATAAAGTTCCATTACCTTGTTAAGCAGGTCTTTTGACAGCTCTTTTCTGCTCCCCATAGCTCAGTATTTAGCCTGCTCAGTGCATCCATGTAAAGAGCTAACAAACTCATTGACTAAACACAGACTCTAATTAATTTAAAAAGCCACAGTTGTGGGCAATTCACCATTAATTGACATTTTCACCTGTGTGTCACCGTGTGTGTCTGTAACAAGGCCAAACATTCAAGGGTATGTAAACATTTGATCAAGGCCATTTGGGTGATTTCTGTTATCATTATAATTGAAAAAGGAGCCAAACAACTATTGTGATACTGTGATAATAAATGGCATCATATGATCACTATCCTTATATAAAAGACAGTTTTTTGCATGATCAGTCATATTTTCAAAATCAATGCCAAAATTTCACAATTTCTGCCAGGGTATGCAAACCTTTGAGCACAACTGTATATTGTGAAACAAAGACATTAGGAAAAGCAAGTATTGCTAGCTATCAGTACTATTTTTGCCGTGCTAGCTAGTTGTTCATCCATTGTTAAGTGTGACGTAAACATATCCTTTTTCTATGTGATTGTTTTCTTCAGATACGTTTCTTAAAATAGTATAATACAAGAAAAATTGGGAGCAGGGAAGAGTGTGAGGTAACTTTAGCTGGACTGATGACTGTCTGAATTAAATTATGTATTTACTTGAACCTGAATAACCTTATTAATTAGGAGACAATGATTAGTACCATCTCAAAAAGGTTAGTGAGAGACAGAATGGTACAGTGAGGAGAAAGCCAGCAAGGGATATGGAAGAGGAGAGAGTAGACCGCAGTGGAATACAGAGAGAATTTGAGGAAAAAAGAGATGGAGATAATGGAAGAGGAAGAGAGGATAGTGGGAGAGGGAAGAAGAGAGGAGGGCACCTAGGTGTCTGCATGCACCTCTCCATCTACAGCCCCCACATCAATGAACTGAAGGTGGGACTTGGAAATAATTAAGTGCGTGGACATATGTCAGGGGACTAATGTTCTGAAACCCCCACAGGAAGAACAGTTTTCAGAGGAAGCACTGACATACACATTGACGCAAACTTCAGCCACAGCCCAAACCACATCTTGGCCAGATGAGTCAGATGGGGTGTGTGAAATGTCATTACATTCTGACAAATATAACAACTGAAACCACCACAAACTCGAGGGAAAGAACATAGCTGATAAGAACTTGATAAAAACATAGCTGAAACAAGAAGTATTTTGTGTAGCACACATCCATTAGACCCTGTAAGACATGCAAGCACAAACATGACTTCCAATCTGAGACTTTTCCAGTATTTAATTTAAGAGATTTCTTTTGGTGATGAGAGGGTGTGGGATGTAAAATGGCTGACTGGTACCTTCAAGTAAAAGCCCTGCATGTCATCTAGCAACGTACAATGAACTCAAGATGTGACACATTATTTTTTTTGGTACTCTTTATTTTTTGCACTTTGGAATGGACATTATGCAGTTACTAATCTTAAAGTGCAGACTGTCAGCTTTTATTTGAGGGTATTTTATCCTCTTTAGTCTTTAGAGCATGGTAGTGGCTAACACATCCCTGATTTTCCTTACTGATTCAATTTGGTCTCACAGTGGACAAACATGAGTAGTTATATATAGGATGGCTTCTGTCACTTGGCTTTTATGATTTCTCATTAAAGTTTAAATTAAATCCTGAGTTATTACATCTTTTTGGTGGGAAGAGAGGAACATTTTCCACGACATATTCTTGGAGGCACTGCAGAGATTGGTCGGGTTGCACGAACGACGCGTGGCCACGCTGAGAGGTAAGCATGTTCTTGCTTTAATTTATTAGTTTGTGTGACTTGACCTACCAGACCAGGTAGGCAAACACCACATAAGGTCTCTCCAAATTTAACAAACTATGTTTTGATAAAAGGATGGAGTATTTGAATTCAATGTAAAGTGTATGTACAGTGGGGCAAAAAAGTATTTAGTCAGCCACCAATTGTGCAAGTTCTCCCACTTAAAAAGATGAGAGAGGCCTGTAATTTTCATCATAGGTACACTTCAACTATGAGAGACAAAATGAGGAAAGAAAATTCAGAGAATCACATTGTAGGATTTTTAATGATTTTATTGGTAAATTCCTCAGTAAAATAAGTATTTGGTCACCTACAAACAAGCAAGATTTCTGGCTCTCACAGACCTGTAACTTCTTCTTTAAGAGGCTCCTCTGTCCTCCACTCGTTACCTGTATTAATGGCACCTGTTTGAACTTGTTATCAGTATAAAAGACACCTGTCCACAACCTCAAACAGTCACACTCCAAACTCCACTATGGCCAAGACCA
>JACXGI010007326.1:7257-17532 GCA_016801175.1 Esox masquinongy
TCTATATAGTTTGGACTAATTCAGACATGTGCAGTACTCTATATAGTTTGGACTAATTCAGACATGTGCAGTACTCTATATAGTTTGGACTAATTCAGACATGTGCAGTACTCTATATAGTTTGGACTAATTCAGACATGTGCAGTACTCTATATAGTTTAGACTAATTGAGGCATGTGCAGTACTCTATATAGTTTGGACTAATTCAGACATGTGCAGTACTCTATATAGTTTGGACTAATTCAGACATGTGCAGTACTCTATATAGTTTGGACTAATTCAGACATGTGCAGTACTCTATATAGTTTGGACTAATTGAGACATTTGGTGTAATCTGGAGATCTGGACTTATATATTTTTTACAGGTTTATGTTCTCTCTTTTTTCCATCTATTTACCTTTTGCTCCATCTTCTTCTCCATTTATCTATTTATGCTTTAGCATATTCATATTATATATGTGAAATCCTGCTAACCTCTCTCTTAAACACATAGGTCCCCATACAACCTGAATTATACATCACTCATCATCATACATTAACATCCATTAATGCAACATATATTGCATTAATGGATGTAAATGTAGCTGAGTAGGTTTGGATCATTTCACATTCACACACTTCTAGATACCATGCTGAATATAATGTACATGTGTGACTGTACATGACTGTGTGTCTATATGTGGATGTATCTATGTGTGCATGTGTTAGTGGGAGTGTGTGTCTTACCTGGTCTTGGGTGATGTTGTCAGCCATTCTTCATGTTTCTCAAATGTGATCAGATACGCCGCTATCTCCTAAAAAGAAAGACAGAAATAGTTTTTTTAGCGTGCTAGTGCAGTGTGTGCATGTGTTTGTTTGGGAGAGAGATAAAGCCCAGAGGATGTTTCTAGATGACTTGCCGATGACAACTCCCAGCCAGTCACTCTCTTATCGGTACTGCAGCGTTAGAGTTTGATTAGAAAGTACACCTGGGGAAGCAGCCGAATCAGACACAGAGCAACACCGAAGGTCCCCCTTCAATGAAGGTCCCCATTCAATGAAGACTTACTGCTTTCCCCCAAAAGTTCAGAACACACAAAAACTTTCAGGTAGGGGTCAGCGTTTTCTTGGCTGTGAAGTGTGGGACCTAATATAGACAGGTGCGTGGCTTTCCAAACCACGTCCAGTTAATTGAATGTATCACAGATGGACTTCAATCACGTTCTAGAAGCCACTGTATCTACAAGGAAGTGTCATCATCACCAAGGTGGAAGAGGTAGTTACCTGGTAATGGCAACATCGTTAATATACATAGAAAATACAATTGGATACAACCTTAAAAAACACACATAAATACCGGCAGAGAAAGCAGCCCCTCTGATTAGACATATTTTATACGGTCAGAAGTGCTCTGAGAGCCCTGGGTTGCTGAGTCTATTAATTAGGATGTGAAGGTTGATGGAGTCAAAGACTTTAGCCAAATCAATAACAACAACCACACCAAAATGCCTGTAGTCTAAAGTTGAGGACATTCAGCTCTGAAGCCTGACGGTACAGCAGAGAAAAACACTGTGGGAGATGACTGTTCATTCATTCAAAAACATCTGACAGGCAGGCCAAGATCCAGATAAGCTTTTAGCAGGCAAGATCTAGATTGTCTTTTAAAATTGGAGGACTTATAATATTTATAATTACTTGTTTAAAAGGAAAGGGATGAGATAAAAGGCATCAGAAAAAGGGCACAGATTATCAAGCCCAGCTCTTTTGTAAAGCTCCAGAATTTGATGCGCATTCTACACCTCGTTCACCAGTACTAGCTGAAAGGAGAAACTGAATCAGCTTAGACAGTTAAGAGCTGTTGTTTAAAAAGGCCCGCTCATTAAAATGTTTTAACAAGCGCTGGACAAAAATAAAACAGAGATGATGTTGCGAACATTAGCAATACTACAGTGATCACTAAGGTATTGGCAGGAGGCTAAAGAAGTGTGTTTGGCAGGCATATTAATGATAATAATGTCTATGAGAATAGCATTAGTCAATGCTATTCAGGTGGGTGCCTGTACAGTTTTGGTAAGCTGTGCAGATTTATGTGAGTTGAGCATATCATATCACAGGTCAGTTCACCCATTAGCACAAACTCTGAAGAGGGTTCATGGGCAATATGTTAAATTAGATCAGTCAGCAGACTGCAACAATGAGAAAATTTTTTCTTGAGAGTTAGGGCTGTGAAAATGTTCATGAATATAATGCAAAATTCGGTCAACAACAGTAAACACTTTAAATTAGTTTTAATGTTGTGGCACCTATTTGACAAATTATACATAGGCGTAAGGGCTTAAAATGACCAATATATGGTGGCATTCTGTTGTTATATAGGCTGTAATAAACCCAAAGGCTACAGAAAAAGTGCACTTTTCTAATGAAGTACAATTACATATGTGAAACTAAATCTTTACCACACATCATCCCTGCTGTATTATACTGACATGCGTAATTCAAACACATTGCATGATAACATGAAAAGAGATGATCTATAGTTTTACTACAATGCAGAGAGAGTGAATTGAATATCAGCCTTGGAAATACACACACCGGTGCGCACCATGATCAATCCTGGTAGCCAATATATATAACAATAACATCCTGGCTGAGACATGAGAGGCCTATAATGTCTGTTGAATCCCCAGGGAATTTTTTGAAGGGTGCTCATGGGAGGAATCAATGGATGTACCAACTTGTTGCTGCAGGGTTATTTTCCTGCTGTGTGAAACTTGCAAATAAAGGTATAGTGTCTGTACTGCATGCTCTCTGTGACAGCGAGAAGAAGTAAAGTGTAGGGTTGAGTGATGTCTAGATTGACACATTATTCCATAAACCTGTCCAGACATAGTATGCACTATGGTGTAGTCAAATATTTTTATCCATGAAAGGGTGGGGTCCACTGAGGAGCAAAGCAATATACAGCACTGTTGTTACATCTATCTATCTATCGATCGATCGATCGATCGATCGATCTACATCCTGTTTCCATTGATCATCCTTGAGATGTTTAAACAACTTGATTGTAGTCCACCTGTGGTAAATTCAATTGATTGGACATGATTTGGAAAGGCACACACCTGTCTATGTATGGTCACTTAGTTGACAGTGCATGTCAGAGGAAAAACCAAGCTATGAGGTCGAAGGAATTCTCTTTTAGAGCTCAAAAACAGGATTGTAATGAAGCACAGATCTGTGAAGGGTACCAAAATACATCAGCAGCATTGATGGTCCCCAAAAACACAACGGCCTAGATCATTCTTAAGTGGAAGAAGTTTAGAACCAAAAACAATTTTCCTTGAGCTGGCCCCAGACTGAGCAGTCAGGGTGGAAGGGTCTTGGTCAGGGAGGTGACCAAGACCACAATGGCCACTCTGACAGAGTTCCAGAGTTCCTGGGTGGAGATGGGAGAACCTTCTAGAAGGCAAAACATCTCTGCAGCACTCCACCAATTAGGCCTTTCTGGTAGACTGGACAGACTGTAGCCACTCCTTAGTAAAGGGCACAACATACCCCACCTAAATGACTCTAAGAAACAAGATTCTCTGTTCTGATGAAAACAAGATTGAACTCTTTGGCCTGAATGCCAAGCATGACGTCTGGAGGAAAACAGGCACTGAGTATCATCTGGCCAATACCATCTCTGAAGTCAAAAACGGTGGTGGCAGCATAATGCTATGGGGATGGTTTTCAGCAGCAGGGACTATACTTAAGTGTATTATTAAGTTAATTAAATAGCTAAATAGTAATAAGTATACTTAAGTGTATTGTTAAGTTAATTAAATAGCTAAATAGTAATAAGTACACTTAAGTGTATTGTTATCTAAATAGCTAAATAGTAATAAGTATACTTAAGTGTATTGTTAAGTTAACATTAAATAGTATCTATTAGCATAAACTATCTTTTTATGCTAGAGAAAGAAAACATGCTGGTGCTCCTTGTCAGTAAACTTAAGTAAAAAATATACATATGGAAAAAAATAACTAGACATAATCTATCACAGTTGAGATGGCAGGGCACAGGCGCAGAGTTGTAGTAAGATATTCCTTTAATGTAGACTTGCAAAACAACAAAGAAAATGCACAGTAGCAACCCGTAACATAAACACACAAGGTATAAACAATGATCCACACAGCGGAGTGGACAAACTTAAATAGGGTCCCCAAACAGAGGCAACGACAGAGGCAACGACAGAGGCAACGACAAAAACAGCCATGGCAGAGAAGCCTAGAGGCCTCCTATTATGCCAGGTCCTGACTATGGCCCCCAGACCAGCACAGAGATGGCTAGGGGCCTACTATTCTGCTAAGTTTTGACTATGGCCCCCAGACCAGCACAGAGATGGCTAGGGGCCTACTATTTTGTCAGATCCTGACTATGGCCCACAGACCAGCACAGAGATGGCTAGAGCCATCCTCATAGCCAGGACCTGACATAATTATTCATTATTGCACTTTTCTATTGCATCGGAGGTTATAACCTATCTACACAAATATTTGGCCCATTGCCCAATCTTAGTATGGCAATTATACTGTAGGCTCTGTGAAAATTACAATATACAGCAGGGGTATTCAAATCTGGCCCTTGAAGCCAGGTCCACTCCATTTTTTCATTGCAACCCTCTAATAAGGGACTAATTCAGACTTAAGACACCAGGTGGGTCGAATTAATGATGAGGTAGAACAGAAAACCAGCAGGCTCTGGCCCTCGTAGGGTAAGATTTGAATACCCCAATATACAGCGTCTGTACAATGACAACGTGATCATGCTACACACATCATAAACATAATAAGATGCCAAACAACCACATTCAATGTTATCTCCTTGCTAAAGCATACATTCCCTTTCCTCTGTGAGCCAGCTCTTATGCATGTGTTTCTTTGTGTGGTGTGTGTGGTGTGTGTGTGTGTGTGTGTGTGTGTGCGTGCGTGTGTAAGCACTACTTCTGACACTATTGTACATGGGCACCTCTGTTAGCACACATCTCCTCCAGCTCTAAGTTAGAGACTGAGCTGGGAGAGATCTCATTCATTTATTAATCTATTCATTAACTCAAACATCCAATGGCTGTGTGTCCCCTGTGCCCTTTCAGAAAGGGAGAGACAGAGAGAGAGAGACCAATTAAAGACTTGCTGTTTAAACACAAAAAGGAGAGGTCAGCTGAAAAACACAAACACATGAATACATACACAAGACACACAAACACATGAATACATACACAAGACACACAAACACACTGAGAGTATGTTTGTGAAGGTTGATTCTTAGGAAATCACTGAAAGTTAGTCCCTAAGGTAACCAGTGATGAAATGCTCTAAGCACACAGTGCGACACATCCACCCATCAGGAATGCAGTGTGTGCGCAAGAGTGTATGTGTCTGTGTGTGTGTGTGTGTGTGTGTGTGTGTGTGTGTGTGTGTGTGAATACAGGGACCAGACAAAGGACACACCAGGGACTTAGTCCAAAAACCCAGTCCTAAATACCTGACCCCTCTTCGGAAACAGACATAAGCACACACACACAGAAATATACTCACACATATATTGTGCATAAAAATGTCAGTATCTTTTTTTATAACTGTAGTTTTGATATATCAGCATTGCTTGAACCATTAAAGGGGAATAACAACAAATATCTAAGATCTGTCTAAGTTTATAAATAGCTTGTAGTAATTGTTGGACTGTCTCTCTTTGCACACAACACTCTTAGTCAGGGAAAGCAGGGTTGCGCTAACAGGGTTGAGCTAATCGCGTCCACAGACGGCTGGTGGGATACTGCACAAGGCAACGAGCCTTGGATTTGTTAGAAAAGGTAATCCTATGACTGCCATTTATCACATACAATGTATATGGCATGTACCAGAATCAATTGGGCTTTCTCGAATTTTGTGTTTTCACTAGTTTTTCTCATAAATAATCGTATAAATAATAATAATTGCCATAAATAATCGTTACTTCACAAAGTTGTATCAAATTGCTTTAGCAAGGGGAGAGCAATATAACGCTGCACTAGCGCTGCTCTACTCTGCTCTTTCTGATTGAGAGAGTTGCCAGAGTAGAGAGACAGCCCAACTATTACCTCAAGCGATTCATCAACTTAGACAACTTTTAGTTGTTCATTATTCCCCTTGATCAGTCTTGATCATTCTATTAAAACACAAGAATATATGAAGGTATATAAAGGTTCTCTTCTCTATTTTTAGAAATAGGCCATGTTCTCAGGTAGACAAAGTTTAGAACATAGTGTGAATGAGTGGGAAGTCACATATGAATGAGAGCAGGAACCAAAGGGAAATCTAACTCTACAGTTGTGCTCATAAGTTTGCATACATTGCAGAAAATTGTGAAATGTTGGCCTTGGTTAAGAAAATATGACTGATCATGCAAAAGAATTGTATTTTATTTAAGGAAAGTGATCATATGAAGCCATTTATTATCACACAGTTGTTTGGCTCATTTTTAAATCATAATGATAACAGAAATCACCCAAATGGCCCTGATCAAAAGTTTACATACCCTTGTTTGGCCTTCTTACAGACACATAAGGTGACACACACAGGTGAAATGGCAATTAAAGGTAAATTTCCCACACCTGTGGCTTTTTAAATTGTAATTAGTGCCTGTGTATAAATAGTCAATGAGTTTGTTAGCTCTCACGTGGATGCACTGAGCAGGCTAGAGACTGAGCCATGGGGAGCAGAATAGAACTGTCAAAAGACCTGCGTAACAAGGTAATGGAACTTTATAAAGATGGAAAAGGATATAAAAATATATCCAAAGCCATGCAAATGCCAGTCAGTACTGTTCAGGAGAAATACAGGCTGCTATGGAAAAAGACGGTGTAGTTGTTTCAAGGAGCACAATACGACGATACTCGAACAAAAATGAGCTGCATGGTCAAGTTGCCAGAAAGAAGCCTTTACTGCGCCAATGCCACAAAAAAGCCTGGTTACAATATGCCCGACAATACCTTGACACGCCTCGCAGCTTCTGCCACACTGTAATTTGGAGTGACGAGACCAAAATAGAGCCTTATGGTCACAACCATGAGCGCTATGTTTGGAGAAGGGTGAACAAGGCCTACAGTGAACAGAATACCATACCCACTGTGAAACATGGTGATGGCTCACTGATGTTTTGGGGGTGTGTGAGCTCTAAAGGCACAAAGAATTTTGTGGAAATTGATGGCAAGATGAATGCAGCACATTATCAGAAAATTCTGGCAGACAATTTGCATTCTTCTGCACAAAAGCTGCGCATGGGACGCTCTTGGACTTTCCAGCACGACAATGACCCTGAGCACAAGGCCAAGTTGACCCTCCAGTGGTTACAGCAGAAAAAGGTGAAGGTACTGGAGTGGCCATCACAGTCTCCTGACCTAAATATCATCGAGCCACTCTGGGGAGATCTCAAACGTGCAGTTCATACAAGACCACCAAAGACTTTGTATGACCTAGAGGCATTTTGCCAAGACACATGGGCAGCTATATTATCTGCAAGAATTCGGGGCCATAGACAACTATTACAAAAGACTACACACTGTCATTGATGCTAAAGGGGGCAATACACGATATTAAGAACTAAGGGTATGCAGACTTTTGAACCAGGGTCAGTTTTTTTCTTTGTTGCCATATTTTGTTTTATGATTGTGCCATTCTGTTATGACCTACAGTTGAATGTGAATCCCATAAGAAGTAAAATACATGTGTTTTGCCTGCTCACTCATGTTTTCTTTACAAATGGTACATATATTACCAATTCTCCAAGGGTATGCAAACTTCTGACCACAACTGTCTATATATATATATAGCTCCAGAAACAATTAAGAAACCAATGCACCGTATTATTTCCTTTCCAAAAAAAATGAAAAGGAATGTTTTGAGTGAGGAACAGAAGCGTTCATTTTGCATTTTACGTTCATTTTTTTACACACACACACACACACACACACCCGGTGCACAACTGAGCCAGAGGACAAATACATTACAATGTAACTAGATCACATTGTCTAGTTTGTGAAACACACACCTCACAGGTCCTCAACTGGCAGCTTCATTAAGTAGTACCCGCAAAACACCAGTCTCAACATCAACAGTGAAGAGGCGACTCCTGGATACTGGCCTTCTAGGCAGAGTGCTTCCTCTGTCCAGTGTCTGTGTTCTTTTGCCCATCTTAATCTTTTCTTTCAATTGGCCAGTCTGAGAAATGGCTTTTCCTTTGCAACTCTGCTTAGAAGATTACTATTTAATGAAGCTACCACCTCTGAGGCGCCTGTTTCTCAAATGAGACACTCTAATGGACAAAACATTTGCTTTTCTTTCAAAAACAAAGACATTTCTAAGTGACACCAATCTTTTGAACAGTAATTTATATAACAATTATTTAGTTACAACATTTAGTGTAGTATTACAGTTTAGATTTTACCGCCTATCCCATCTGTGCTATACCAATAAGAAAACAAACAAATGTTTTTGTATATATAGTTTGTTTGCCTATTTTGTTTGACCAAAATAAACAGGACAAATTAATTGAGGAAATGCAGAATCTAGGTATAAGGAAAAATACACTGGCAAAATTGATCTTTTAAAAAGTTGGAATTAACAAGAGCTGTGATAAACCTTCTTGGAGGAGGACTCTTGTGTACTTTGCCTCCATGCACAGTGAGGAGGATGGTTTGACTGGAAAAAAGAGTCACAGTCTGAAAATTGTAGAATTTGGATAAATCTTGTGGTCATTGACTCTCCAAAAACTACAATTAGACATCACCTCAATTGCTACCAAGCTGTTTGGACATCTTACCAGAAAAACCCTCTATTCACATTAAGACTTCTGGCCATAGAACATGTTTGCAATCAAAGTTCCAATGACATTTACAAAACTCCAGACCATGACGTTAATGTCTTGATTAAACCACATCATTTTCAGAGTGGAAAGCATAACTATGTATAAGTGGAAAACGAATGCTGAATTGAAAAGCATTTTCTTGCAAGCGATAACAGCTTTCGTTTTATCACAGTAAGTACACAAAATTCTCATGATTAACTACTAACTAAAATACTATGCTTATTCTACTGCTATTTAAATTACTATTAAAACTACTACCGGACTACAGTCACTATTTCCACCTTTACTACAGTCACCTCTGCTCTAACTGGCGTACTGAATGCTACTAAAGCCAGACAAATAAACGTACTGGTAAAAAAAATATCCTCAAAAAAAGGCTGGAAAGGATTAATGATATCACGATACGCCCCTCTAATATCCTATCGAATTATCAATATACTTGATGCCCATCACTGATTTCACACAGACTTACCAAAGCAATCTCATTAGTGGAAATCACTCAGATATAATAAAAGCTTTGGATGCCAGGAAACACCTGCAACCCCCCACACACATTTTTTTATAAAACAGACATTAACCACACACATACAACACACACACACACACAAACGCATCTACACACACAAACACTCACAAAAAACATTCACCATACAAGCTGACGACAATCTAAGGCCGATACCCATCAGGTGAATTGCACTTTTGCAGTATAAACACTACCCCCTTTCAGACTGACGTCTTCATTGGACATAGAGGCTCTGCTGCCTATAAATCCATCTGCAATAGGGCCGGGTGTGTAGGTTTACCTGTAATTTCTCAACCAAACTAAATATCATCCCACTGCACAAAAGGCTTCAGCTGGCTCATGCAGCTGGCTAATTCAGTTTCCATGCCAACTGTTGCAAAGCCTCTCATCAGAATTCTTCACAAGCACTCCTCGTGTTTATCCTATATGCAGAAACACTAACAATCACACGAGCAAACACACACGCAGATTTTCTACACTTTTATTTAAGGCCATAACTCATGTCGGCATGCTATCTGAAGGCCCCTGTGAAAATGACCAATGCCTGTGAAAATGACCAAGGCTCCCAAATATCAGTACGGCAAGTTTCCACTGATAACCCAGGCTGTTCAGGCATCGCATGAGGGACTGATCCTTAAGCAGCCTACTTCCTTAATGAGGCCCTGCCCGCGGCGTCCCCCCAGAACCCCAACAGACCTATTCAGAACACAGGAGAACACGTCATCTTCAACATGAGACCCACACCTTACACAAGAACGCTTGTGGATGTGCACTATTGGAAAGACTACACACACACACACACACACACACACACAAAGGCACGCAAGCACCCACATACATCCTTCCCCAGCATCGGGTTGTCATTGGAGAAGGCGGCCTGTGCCACACG
>JACXGI010007326.1:17632-38579 GCA_016801175.1 Esox masquinongy
ACACACACACACAGTCACACAACACTATGTACACTCAGTAACTGACACACACACACAGTCACACAACACTGTGCTGAGCAGACTGGGTCTCTGAGGAGGCTGTCTGGCTGCTGCTGCTCTTTTGAGTGACGGCTTTATAATGAACATAGTCCCTCTCCTCTCTCCCTCCCTCTCTCTCCCCCCTCTATCCCACGCCCCGTCCCTTTCTCACTGTCCCACTCTTTATACCCTCATTTCTCACCCTCTCCCATCCCCTTTTATTCTTTTTGTCCTCTGTTACGCCTTGTCCCTCTACTTCCCCTTTTTATAAGTATCTCTGTCACCCTTTTCTGATCCATTACAAAGAAACAGTGTTTAGAGTAGATCTAAGCTTGGAAATCACCAACAGGTAAGCCTGTATGACCAGGTCATATAAGGGTTAATAAACAGAAGAACAAGCACACGGACGCAGAGGGAGTATCACTAGTTTAATTTCCCTCTCCTTTTCACCTACTCTCTCTCTCCTCACCTCTCTCTCTCCCTCCTCCCCTACCTCCGTGTCACCTCTGTTTGTGTTGTGTGCGTAACTCTGTGAGAGGGAGATAAGTGGTAAACATTAAAGTCTGCAACAAGTGAGTGGCGTCTCAGACAACGTGAGGACCCCTGCTGAGGCTGTGGTGTCTTTCATAATGCCAGTCAGAATGTCCTCAGAAAGACCCCTAAGAATTATCTAAAAGAAAAACACACCAGCGCATCATATACACAGATACACACACACACACACAAACACACACACACACAGTCAGTTTTACAATCCATGTCTTTCTCATTCTCTCTTTCCACCATCCATAATTATATTGTTTTAAAGTGGTATTATATCTCTGTACTCCTGTGGTAGAGTTTGTTTTTAGAAGTCCATAGTCCCCACAAATTCCCCTCTCTGTACCTGAGTGGACTGGGCAAAGCGAGCCACTGCTAGCTCACTGGCAACAAAAGCTATACGCTAACTATTGTAAAAAAAAAATAAGACGTTTACTTTGATGGTTGAGGGAGAAATTGTTTGTCATATTGAACAATAACATTACTGCTGAAGTTATCTAACATTACAGTCTTCAGGATGCACAACAATAAGCCGCTACAAAAGACCAGCATTGCCTAGTTTATCTGTCACTGAGTGACTTTATCACTAATGGGGGAAGCTAATATGGTCATATTTTTTATCCTGAGATTTATTTCAAATAGTAAAGTAGCAGCACTCACTTGATAGGGAAGCATACCAACAACACCCAAGAACAGCAGTCAACACTTGCTAGTGCTTGACAAGCACTGTATTGCCCCACTGTGTGGAAAGTACTGTAGCTAACATTAGCAATGGCAAGTACTAATGACTCATTAATCTACAAATAATACCCCATATTGACCAAGTAATAACTCTTTTTTTTATGTTTGCAAATGTATAAAAAAAATCACATTGTACAGTATTTGGTCATACAAAGAAGGAATGGAAAAACGAAGAGCACTTTTCAAATTTTGTTTTTATAAATTTTCTGCTAATTATAAATTAAAGAGTATTGGGGAAAGGTGTTTTTCAAAATCTCGTACTTCACAAATAGTTTGTTATGGCTAGTATTTACATGCTAAGTAGACTCTGCATTCCCCAATGACTTTCTCTTGTATATTTTGGTCCAGGAGTTGTGATCCCTTATTCCTGGCCACACAGTTTGACATTGGCCACCCCTTTACCTAGAGTCCTCTGCCCAGTTCCTGCTCCAGGCTAAAACACAAATTATATAGTCAAGATAGGAGGTGTCTAGCGCCCCCAGGTTATACAGTACACAAAAGGAAAGATAGAATTTCCACTCCCAAATAAATAAAATACCAAATAAAGCTGTTGAGAAAACTCAAATAAATATAAGAAACACTTTAGAGTGATGGAGGAATACACAGGCTGATACAAATCTGAAAAGTGAACCGAGTTAGCCATATTTCTCCTCAAAAGGTTAGACACATACAAAATGTGTTTGTCCACCACACGCAGAAATGGGAATTCCAAACCACATGTTGCATAACATTAGCTAGACTGCCAAGCTGGCTAGCTGTTATGTAGTTAGTTGCTAACGCTAAATCTAAGAAGACACATATCTGTCTCTATGCCCGGCACCAAAAAAAATCTGTTCACTCAGTTATAGTTATACCATGGACAGAATAGGCTATTAAAATCGGAATTCCAAAGCATTTGTTGTATGATGTTAGCTAGATTGGCATGCTAGCTAGCTGTTATCCAGGTTACTGCAAAGGCTATGTAAAATTACAAGCACATTGTTTCTGGTATTCCCTTTAAGTCGTCCTTCAAGTTATTGTGTATATTGGTCTGTTTTAAATAGAGCACCTGCATCTCTGAATGATTGATTATGGACTCTACGTTTGAGTGTATAGTTAATTTAGGATCTGTATGTCTAAGTGTTTTGTTTATACAAGACCTGAAGGTCCAAGTGTTGGTTTTATGACCTGCATGTGTACGTTTTAATTGGTCATTGTACAATATTCTTGAATAAAGACAATACCAGTCACAGGGCAGTAAGTACGAGTCAAAGGGCAGTCAGTACCAGTCAAAGAGCAGTTGATACCAGTCACAGGGCAGTAGAGAGCAGTCAGGACCAGTCAGTTCCAATCCCAGGGCAGTCAATACCAGACACAGGGAAGTCAATATCAGTCTCCAGGCAGTCAATACCAGTCTCACGACAGTCAATACCAGTCTCAGGGCAGTCGCTACCAGTGTCAGAACAATCAATACCAGTCTCTGGGCAGTCGATACCAGTCTCAGGACAGTCAGTACCAGTCTCAGGGCAGTCAATACCAGTCTCAGGGCAGTCAATACCAGTCCCAGGGCAGTCAGTATCAATCCAACGGCAGTCGATACCGGTCACAGGGAAGTCAATACCAGTCTCAGGACAGTCAATACCGGTCTCAGGGCAGTCAATACTAGTGTCAGAACAGTCAATACCAGTCTCTGGGCAGTCAATACCAGTCTCAGGGCAGTCGGTACCAGTCTCTGGGAAGTCAATACCAGTCTCAGGACAGTCAATACCAGTCTCAGGGCAGTCACTATCAATGTCAGAACAATCAATTCCAGTCTCTGGGCAGTCAATACCAGACGCAGGGCAGTCAGTACCAGTCCCAGGGCAGTCAGTACCAATCCCAGGGCAGTCGGTACCAGTCACAGGGAAGTCAATACCAGTCTCAGGACAGTCAATACCAGTCTCAGGGCAGTCAATACCAGTCTCAGGACAGTCAATACCAGTCTCAGGGCAGTCAATACCAGTCTCAGGGCAGTCAATACCAGTCTCAGGGCAGTTAGTACCAGTCCCAGGGCAGTCGGTACCAGTCACAGGGAATTCAAAACCAGTCTCAGAGCAGTCAATACCAGTCTCAGAACAGTGAATACCAATCTCAGGGCAGTTAGTACCAGTCTCTGGACGGTCATTACCAGTCCCAGCACAGTAAATACCAGTTTCAGGGCAGTCAGTGTCCGTCACATGCTCACGTCTCACACAGTCAGGCTCATTTCACCTTGAAGGACAGAGAGCTGCAGAGAAGCTTGTAATCCCAGACGTCTCTGATTGCTGTGGGAAACATGTTTCTGGTGCTGCTATTGTTTCAGATGTTGGCTGCTCTTTTAATGTGTTAATGAATTTCTCTCTCCTGATACACTGTCTAAGTTTGTGTGTGTGCGTGTGTGTGTTTGTGTGTGTGTGTGTGTGGTTTGTGTGTTTCTGGCATTCTGTCTGTCAGTGTACCTCTTGGTCTCTCTTTCAATTTCACTCCTCTCTCTGCTCTCTATTTGTCTCTCTTTCTCTCTCTTTCTCTCGTTACATCTAAGCGTATTACAGAACTCCCTCGTCCAGGACTATCTCATTACCATATTCTAATTACGCTCGTTAAGGAGAGGGTTAGGGAGATTAATGAATACATTTGAAAATGGGGTCTCAGAGGTGATTGCCAGGTTTGTCATTCAGATGAAATAGAGTTTGCGTGTGTGTGTGTGTGTGCATGACATCTCGTCCAAATCTATTGTATGATATTAAAAGGCTGTTCTGTAGCAATGGTCTACACACAAAAGTAAACAGAGTGACTGTACAGTTGATGGGCATGTTGAACTAATGAAAGTCTCTATTCGGAATTCTCTTTGTCTCTGGTAATAAAGATTTTATGATATTTGTTGGTTGTTTTGGACATGGACTTTGAAAAACTCATGTTAAGTCCATACATATTTTAAGTCCCTTCAAGCCTCAAAGAGGGAGTGGGAATTGTGGCAATAACATTTAATTTTCAAACATTTCAAACTGAACTGAAACTCAATTCACCCCCGTTTCCCCATATTATAGATGGTTACTCCTAGTGTGAGATGATGTGAGAGATACTGTAACTGCTCTCCCTTCTGCAGGAGCCTATCCAACACATTAGGATGGAGAGAGCTGAAACACAGGTCAGACAGTCACATCCCATTATCTAACGACCCATTATAAACCGGGTGGTTCCATCTTGAAGACTGATTGGCTGTAAGCCATGATAAACTGCATTTAAGCAATACGGCATGAGGGATGTGGTACAGTACTGTATAAGACAAATATAACACGGCTCCGGGCTGTTCCTATGCACACTGCAACGCAGAGTCTCTGAATATTATGTTTTGAATGGTAATGTTGGCCATGTACCACAAACCAGTGAGGTGCTTTAATGCTGTTGTAAGCTGGTTACCAACTTAATGAGAACAGTAAAAATCTCTTTTTGTCAAACCCACGGTATACGGTCTGATTTGTCATGGCTTTTAGCCAATCACCAGGGCTCAAACCATCCATATATTTATTTTAACTACTATAAATAACTGTTTACTGTTCTAGTTACTAGTTTATTATATCATAAAGGCATCTTGGGGTTGCTGGTATATGGCTAATAAATTAAAACAAAGAGCTACATTCAGGCACTCTGCATTGCATTGCTTCTAAGAACTCCCCTTAGCCGAGTTAGATTGGCCATATACCACACCCCCTTGTGCCTTATTGCTTTAGGGCAACTTGGGGAATGAAAAACGCTAAAACTCTCCCTCTTTCATCGATCCCTCCTTCATTGATGACTACGGCTAGTATCCAGATTGCGGGTATGCTGACTCGGCTGCCAGGCATTTCTTCAGTGTTTGAATGTGTCATCTTCACAGGAGTGTCTTTAGGGCAGAAGCCAAACAGCACTTCTATAGCCAAATGTATGACTGATCTTGTATTTTATTTTCATTATTAAATTATTGAGACTGATGGTGCATTGATCAGTTGTATAGTTTAAATCTGTTATTTGTAAATATACCTGCCTGCCTCCCAAACAAATAACTTTAACTAAGAGAAAAACAACAGCACATACGCGCGCGCGCGCACACACACACACACACACACTAAACTAAACTGTAGGACAGGAAGAGGACTGGAGTGGGAAGGTGGGTGAGTCATTACATTGAAAAGGTTTAGACTAATGACACGGTTACACTCTAACACACACACACACACACACATACTCACACACAAACACACACACTTACACAACCACCCCAGCCCCCTGTTTTAATCTCCAGAGAAGCTGTGAGATTTGATTAGGATGACTTTTACAAACACACTCTCTACATGAGAACAGACATGTCCATTCATCTCGCAGAGAGAAGGATAGCGAGGGAGAGAGACAGAAAGACAGAGTGAAAAAGAGCAGAGAGGGTGAGAAATTACAACCAAACTAATTATAAACCAAATTACAACACAGTCAAAATAAAACTACATTACCTATTGGGAAACAAAAACCAAAGTACAAAGCAAAATGCAATGCTATCTGGCCTTACATCAGCAACACACCATGGCATAATGCTAATTGCCGATGTAGAAAACTTTTTTTTAAAGATACAGCCCCTTGCCACTGAGAATGGCAGGCAGAAACACCAAGCTCCCTGTAGAGGCAAGGCCGTGTGATCACTCACTATGGAAGACCCAAAGACTGAGCTGCACTTCAGCATTTCCATAAAACACAAAACAATTAGAGAGCATTACTTGCCTAAACTTTAAACTATAATTAAAAGTTTCAAAAACCTCTCAGATAAAGAAAAGCTGCCAATCCTATTAGGGGAGAACAAAGCACTGTAGGCTGGCAGCACACTCTATAACAGCCTGCCACAAGATGAGGGCAGTGAGGGACAGTGTGGTGAGGCCATCTAATGTAAAAGACAGCCAAAACGTTAGGTGGGCTAACAACATCTGGTTGGTGCATCAAGGAGAATAATGGCAAGCACTGGTCATTTCAACAATGGCAAACTACTCAGTAAACCAGGGAAGACCAAATAATGCTCCTCATAATGACACAACTGTCTGACAGATAAGGAACATTCTTCGGGAGGGAGACATGGATGTGTCAGCCAATACCATCCACAGAGGACTTCAATCAGCCAAACTACACAGGCTGGACTGCAAGGTGGAAAAACACCAGTAAGATGGCTTGAAACATACCTAAAAGAGCCTGCAGAGGTCTGGAAAAGTGGATTGTGGACAGATGAGACAATGATTAACATGAACAAGAGTGATGGTAATAGGGAGGTGTGAAGAAGTCACACACCACTTAAGCTGTGAACCCTGGATGAGGGGGTGTTACGAGGAGGATGAGTTGGGCTTGGATGCCACGGGAACTGGCTCCGTTGTCTTTAATGATGATGTAACTGCAGAAGCAGGATTTATTCTAAAGTGTAGAGAAACATCTTGTTGATGTTGCTTCAGGGTAACCCCAAACATTTTTGATTTCTTGACTGGACAAGTCAATCACCCAATCTGAATTCAACTGAGCATTCCTTTCACATGCTGAAGAACAGGCCTGACAGAGCATCACCAAGTGAAGAACAGGCCTGACAGAGCGTCACCAGGGATGAACAAGCCTGGCAGAGCATCACCAGGGAAGAACAAGCCTGGTCGACTGTCACCAGGGAAGAACGAGCCTGGCAGACTGTCACCAGGAAAGAACAAGCTTGGCAGAGCGTCACCAGGGAACAACAAGCCAGGTAGACTTTCACCAGGGAAGAACAAGCCTGGCAGAGCATCACCAGGGAAGAGCAAGCCTGGCAGAGGGTCACCAGGGAGGAACAAGTCTGGTAGAGCGTCACCAGGGAAGAACAAGCCTGGTAGAGCATCACCAGGGAAGAACTAGCCTGGCAGAGTGTCACCAGGGAAGAACAAGCCTGATAGACTGTCACCAGGGAAGAACAAACCTGACAGAGCATCACTAGGGAAGAACAAGCCTGGCAGAGCATCACCAGGGAAGAACCAGCCTGGCAGAGCGTCATCAGGGAAGAACCAGCCTGGCAGAACGTCACCAGGGAAGGACAAGCCTGGTAGAGCATCACCAGGGAAGAACAAGCCTGGTAGAGCATCACCAGGGAAAAACAAGCCTGGTAGAGCATCACCAGGGAAGAACAAGCTTGACCGAGTGTCACCAGGGAAGAACAGTACAGCCAACAGAGTAAGGGTAAGGCACACATTACAATTACTTACATTTAAGAATAAACTCAGCTAGAAATGAGACAGTGAATGAAGAAAAACAACAAAGTATAAATCCAAATGCACCCCACTGAAACCCTGCATACAGACTTCTGTATTTCCTACATGTGGAAAATGTGCACTTATAACTGTACTATCCATGCCTTGAAGGAGAAAATGAAGTAACACTCTTATCACATCAACTGAATACACTCTGGATGGAAGGATGGAGGAGAGGATGGAGAAGAAGTTAGGAGAATGGAAGAGAGGATGGGAGAATGGAGGTAGGCCGACAAATCAAAATGTGCTCTGTCAGATAGGGTGTCTGGAAAAGGGGAAGAACTGCTGTGTATTAATGAAGTTAGCTGTGCGTTCCTGTTTTACTATCTGAGTGAGGACTGACCTCTCTACAACAGTAAAATCAGAAAAATCATGCGAAGAGAGGAAATTTGGTCCTAATTTTAACAAGAAACGTCATCTGGTTTAGGGTTAGAGTTAGAATTAGGTTAAGGGTTAATACTAGGCTTATGATTATGGTTAAGGTTAAGTGCAGGTGGTGTTAGGTTTAGGAATTAGGGGTATGTTAAGGTTACATCTAAAGGTTAGATGTAACCTTAAGGTTACATCTAAAGTTATTTAGATTAAGGTTACATCTAAAGTTATTTAGATTAAGGTTAGTGTTAATGATACGAGTTAGGTTTAAAATGTGGGTTAACTTTACGGTTAAGTTTAAAAGTATTTATGTTTGGGTTTGTTATGAACCCTTGGCTGCACAGGCCTACTGCAATTGCCACTCTCTTCTGAGCCCTGTAAAAATACAGAATCTCTGTGTATTATATGTGTGGGGGGGACCACTATCTCAATGTAAAAGAGAATGAAGTGCTTTTGAGAACGGGGTGGAGAGGGCAGGCGGGGGTCCTAAAGAAAAGGGGATTTAACTTTACGTTTAGGTTTTTTCTAATGGTACTAAATTGCAGGTCACTTTTTGCTGTTTCTCCTGGTTTGGCATTAGGATTATGTTAAATTAAGGCATAAAAGTTAGGGTATTAAGGTTACGGTTATGTTCATTTTAGTGTTAGGTTAAGGTTAGAATCAAGGTTGGGGGTAGGGATAATAAGGAATTCTTTTGGTGGTCCCCACAAGGATAGAAAAACAACCATCTGTGTAGACAGGGAGAAGATGAGGTAATGAGATGTTCCGGGCTCCTGACACTGTCAGAGCCATCACACGCTCCTCACTCACTAACACGGTCCCCCTCCCTGCATTAGAATGTCTGCTCCACAGAGAGAAATACTGCACACACACACACACACACACACAAGGCAGAGATTTAGGGCAGTGAGATGTTCGGTTCCACCTGAGCACAGTGCCTATTTCACACCCTTCACAGTCCTCAAGGACCAAAGCCATCTATCCCTGTTTGATGTAGCTGGTCTGACAGCTCTTATGGGCTCAGTTTAGATCCGGACACAGGAGGAGGGGAACATCAACTCTGGCTAAACAGGGAAGAAGTATCTGATTGCCTTATGAAGCTCCCTCGTAATATTACCTAAAGAAGTGAACTTGCATCAGTTAAACCAGATTATGTCTAGACCAGTGGCGTCGTTAGGCCTGGGCGTCCGGGGCTATAGCCCCGGATCTTTTATGAATAGCCCCGGATCTCAAATTGACCCAAAAATAATAATAATCAAAAAATAGCCCCTGATCCATTCATCTATAATTCCGATTGCGCATTATGACAATGCAGACGTGTAGGCCGCTAGCGTGTACATCTACATTATCCACGTGTACATTCAAAACCCTGTACTTTCTGTCCCGGGCGGGGCGGGTGGGGGGGCTAAGCCCCGAATGTATTGTGATCCTAGCGACGCCTCTGGACTTGTCAAAAGAGACAGGCAAGATCTCACCCAATCAGGTTCCAGACCTTTCTAGGACTTTGCAGCTTTGCTAGTCATTCTTCAATTGCCATCTCATAAAAAAATACTTATTTTGGGTATGTCTGTATTTAGGCAGAAAATCACAAATTTGGGATTTCACTTAAGAGCATAAAAACAGAGATAGAAATAGACAGACAAAAATAAAGAAGACATAGAGAGATATCTCCTGTTCACTTAAAAGCCTGAAGGACTAATTAGTGCTCTCTCCAAACACATGAAATATTTCTCACACTCTAAAAACAGGGGATGATTAAAAATAAAATAATATGAATCACGTACAAAGAGCTTTATAAAAGCTCCCCCTCCGGTGTGTGTTTGTTTGTGTGTGTGTGTGTGTGTGTGTGTGTGTGTGTGTGTGTGTGATGTGTGTGTGTGAGAGAGAGTCTGGGTGTCTGTGCGCCCTTCGTTAGCCCTTCAGGATGGGTTCTTTGATGTGGGAACAGAAGGGCCTGGCTGAGCATGTCCCAGATGAACACTGCCTGTTACTATGGTAACCTGTACCCCCACCCTACTCCACACACACACATACACACACACTCACACACACACACCACCTGCCGTGCTTGAATGATGCATACCTCCATGGGTGTGGATGTGTGTATATGTGTGTGTGTGTGTGTGTGTGTGTGTGTGTGTGTGTGCGTGCACCAAAGCCTCTGATCAACCGTTTGTTCACACAGTCATGTAAACATCACGCAGCGACACTGCTTGACACACGCGTGTGTGAAATATCAAACAGAGTGAACACAGAGGACCACGAGAGTACGACACACTGCAGCTTTCTCTGCCTGTCTGTCTGTCTGTCTGTCTGCCTGTCTGTCTGTCTGTCTGTCTGTCTGTCTGCCTGTCTGCCTCCATCTGTCTCTCATCTATCTACCTATCTATACTCCTAGGTAGGTCTACTGTCATCCTTCAAATCATTCTTAAGGCGTGGATAATGAACCACAGATGGTTGTCTAGGATACAGCGTACCAGTTCAATTTCTACTGTGCTTGTCATTGACGTTAAGCTATCAGTCAGTGCATTACCATGGGAACACATTCAGCCCCAGTCTATTATTGAACAGAAACCTCAGACATCACTACATCCCCCAATCATTTCACACACCGCTGGGTGAAGAACACAAGGTGGGAGAGAATCTGACAGAGAGAAAAGGAGTGTGTGTGTGTATGTGTGTGTAAAGGTGAATGGGGGTGTGCATGAAAAAGATGAGAGAGTGGAGGGAGAGAAAATGCAGGGGTCAGCGAAGTGCACAGGAGGGGTTGAAAGGTTGAGGGGAGCCATGCATGACAAAATGAAGGTCACACACGCAGACACACTAGTCACAAAGAGACAAACACACACACACACATACATACATACATACATACACCCATCAGCCATAACATTATGACCACCTGCCTAATATTGTGTGGGTCCCCATTTTGCCGCCAAAACAGCCGTGACCCATCGAGGCATGGACTCCACTAGACCGCTGAAGGTGTGCTGTGGTATCTGGCACCAAGATGTTAGCAGCAGATCTTTTAAGTCCTGTCAGTTGTGAGGTGGGGCCTCCATGGATCGTACTTGTTTGTCCAGCACATCCCACAGATGCTCGATTGGATTGAGATCTGGGGAATTTGGAGGCCATGTCAACACCTTCTAACACATCAACTTTGAGGACAGAATGTTCACTTGCTGCCTAATATATCCCACCCACTGACAAAGAGATCATCAGTGTTATTCACTTCACCTGTCATTGGTCATACTGTTATGGCTGATTGTGAATATATATAAGCAGACACAAACACATGCACACAGGGATGAGGATATCAGCCTTCCTACTGAGAGACAGAAGGATTAAATCTCTGCTAATCAGAGCTCTCCTAATCCTGACATGTCACGTCAATGAACTCTGAAAACACCAACTGATGTCCTACCCGAAACCAACTGATCTGCCACCAAACACCAACTGATCTGCCACCAAACACCAACTGATGTCCTACCCGAAACCAACTGATCTGCCACCAAACACCAACTGATCTGCCACCAAACACCAACTGATCTGCCACAAAACACCAACTGGTCTGCCACCAAACACCAACTGATCTGCCACCAAACACCAACTGATCTGCCACCAAACACCAAGTGATCGTGCCACAAAACACCAACTGATCTGCCACCAAACACCAACTGATCTGCCACCAAACACCAAGTGATCGTGCCACAAAACACCAACTGATCTGCCACCAAACACCAATTGAACTGCCACCAAACACCAACTGATCGTGCCACAAAACACCAACTGATCGTGCCACAAAACACCAACTGATCTGACACAAAACACCAACTGATCTGCTACCAAACACCAACTGAACTGCCACCAAACACCAACTGATCTGTCACCAAACACCAACTGACCTGCCACCAAACACCAACTGATCTGTCACCAAACACCAACTGACCTGCCACTAAACAATCAACTGAACTGCCACCAAACACCAACTGACCTGCCACCAAACACCAACTGTTTGTGCCTCAAAACACCAACTGATCTGCCACAAAACACCAACTGATCTGCTACCAAACAACCAACTGAACTGCCACCAAAAACCAACTGATCTGCCACATAACACCAACTGTTCGTGCCACAAAACATCAACTGATTGTGCTACAAAACATCAACTGATCTGCCACCTCATTCAAAGAGAAAAAGGTTTGTTAAATGTCATGTTAAATGTTAAGTTTGTTACATTTCTTAAGAATGGAGATGGGGATATAACACACTAACACATTTTAGAATAGTTTAAAACCTGTTTTAAATTTGTGAGTAGGTTATAGTAAAAACAAGCACACACAAACACACACAGAGCCTAACCCCCACACCCAGTCCTACCAGGACCTACAGGGACACAGCCTAACCCCCACACCCAGTCCTACCAGGACCTACAGGGACACAGCCTAACCCCCACACCCAGTCCTACCAGGACCTACAGGGACACAGCCTAACCCCCACACCCAGTCCTACCAGGACCTACAGGGACACAGAATCAACAACATTCAAAAAGAATGACTCCACTACACATACACATACTGTACACACACTCACATTTAACCATTCCTTCACAGATCATGTTGAGATCTGGTTCAAAGCCCACACATACACAACAACATTCACACATGCACTTGTACACTGTTAGGAATCTTCCGGAGAGACTCAAAATGCTAAAAAGAAGCAGACACACAACATTTCTTTTTAGGACTAACACTTTTTTTATTTCAAAAACTATTTTTCCAGATCTCTAACACAATTCCTAACTTAACTTTGAAGTCTAAACCTAACATTAATTCCTAACCCCTACCTTTACCCTAACATTTAACCTTATGCTAACCCTAAATCCTTAAAGATGCAGTTAGCAATTCTTGGCTACTGGTTGTAAAAGTGACATCTACAGTGCTATCAGAATTACTGGCAACCTAGATGGGTCTCAAAAGTATTCAGCTTTTCCAGATTTTATTATGTTACAACATGAAATGAAAATGTATTTAATTGGGAGATTTTGCCACTGATCAACACAAAACAGTCCATAAAGTCAAAATGAAAAAAAAAATGTTTCTAAATTAATTACAATTATAGAAAATCTATTTTGTATATTTGGAAATTAAAATATATGTTGCTGGCATCATATTCAAAATGGGCATGTCTTTTTCCAAAAACAATAAAATTTCTCAGTTTCAACATTTGATATGTTGTCTTCGTACTAATTTCAATTACATATAGGGATACATGATTTGCACATCATTGCAAAGACAAAGTAACACTGAAAGCAACTTCAGGATCAGAATCAGGATATAAACGGACTATCCAGGCAAGAAGAGCACTGGTAAGGGAGGCCACAAAGGAGTTACAGTCTTCCACAACCGAGTTGAGAGACTGTTCATACTATAACAACAGCCTGGATGCTGTTGAGAGTGGCCTATGATGGCCATTGCAAAAGATTTACTCTATGGTCAATGAACCACTTTCGTGTGGATTTGGAGGTATGCTTCGGATCATTGTCCTGCTGGAACATCCAACAATGACCCCGTTTTAGCCTCCTGGTAGGCAGACAGGTTTTGGCATAATATCTCCAGATACTTGTTGGATTCCATGTTGCCATGTATCCTCACAAAGGGATTTTAGAAGTAAAACAACTCCAACAAATCACAGATCTATGCTTTTGCAAGTTTATCACAGCTTTTGTTCTTTTCTTTATGATTGATCTACTAGTGGAGATTTTCAGATCTGTTTATAGCCATTGCCTGATTTGTGTACAACTTTTTGTTTCATTTCATTTGTTCTCTGGCCTTCCCATGTTGATTGAGGAATAAGGGAGATTAGCCTGGGTGTCACCTCACATATATCCCAGTGAAACAAAATGTCATGGAAGACCACTTGATAGTTCCCAAAGATAAAATCTTAAAATCAATCAAAATATACATAAAATAGGTTTTCATAAAACTTTCTATGGGTGCCAATAATTGGGACATGCATAGTTTTTAACAAAATTATTATTATTTTCTTTTAACAGCTTTCCCTCAAATATAGGGTATATTCATGTGATTTTCTGAGTGTCAGATCAAGCTGATAATCAACAATGATATTTTTTCACAGCCTTTTTTGTTGATATTTACCTAGGGTGCAATTAATTCTGGAGGGCCCTGTATGTGCCAAATTCTGCCAAATGTCCTCAAAACCACTTGCTTTCAAACTAGGAATTTCATGGCTAACTGAGCTATGATAGTGATTCTACTAATAGATTATTCACATATAAACAACATATTACACATCCAAAATGAAATGAGAGGGTTTCAAAAACATTTTTAATTGCAAACATCCCAGACAACATCTTAAATGGCCTGACTTTTCAGCCATGTTTAATGTTTTCATTTAATATGTACCAGTATAGTTTTGGTCCTTAAAGGGAGGGAAGTACACACTCACACACCTTGGAGAGAGATAGTAATCACTGATCAGTCATCATCACCATGCTCTATTAGCAGCATTTAGCACCATGACTAATTATAAATCAACACAAAGGCATGCTGCATGCGCACACAAACACACACACACACACACACATCGCAACACTGTGCCTGTACAGGAAGACAGATAGACAGAGAGGAATGCCTATAGAGGGACATAAACAAACAGATGGACAAAAGACAGACAGGCAGGCAGAACGCCTATACAGGGAGATACACAAACAGATAGACAGACAAACCAACATTCAGGCAGATAGACATGTAGACAGATCGACAGATAGACAGACAGGTAGGCAGAACGCTAATACTGGGAGATAAACAAACAGTTAGACAGATAGACAGACAGGCAGGCAGGCAGAACGCCTATACTGGGAGATAAACAAACAGATAGACAGTTAGACAGATAGACAGACAGGCAGGAAGGCAGAACGCCTATACTGGGAGATAAACAAACAGATAGACAGACAGGCAGGCAGCCTGTGAAGAAACAAAAGAGCTTTGAAGGAATCCTCCAAGGGACAGCCAACCTTCCCCTGAACTGAAAGATGGAACACGTCTCTGTCTTGCAAACTCTGGTATTTTTTTCCTACACAAAGATCCCAGCACTAAGATCACAAACCGCTCTCCATTCTGAACCGCACACAAACATTATTCAAAACCATATTTTCCTTAACTGTAACACTTAACACCAAAAACCTAACTTTAACCCAAACCTTAACCCAGACCCTAACCTTAACCCAAACCCTAACATACAGATCATTCAGGTTTTAGGAAAAGGTTTATTTGGTTTCAGAACAGCAGGTAAATAAATGCACGTTCACAAGTTTCCTGACACAGATTATTGTGACGGAGACGTTATGTTGGACCGCTCCAGATACCACTCTGATGCTGCGTTCATAACCATGTGGGTAAAACCATGCTGGATGCGTTCATGCCCAAAAATGGACATTCAGAAGCACCCATTTTATAACGTTAGCTAGAATGCCAAGCTGGGTCGTTGTCATCTAGACACCTCCAAAGGCTCTCTAGAGTCATAAATACATTGTTTCTGCTATTGCCCACTAGAGGGTTAAACTCACCAATGTTTAAGATCAGGATGACAACAGCCTCACAGAATAGTGTGAAATTATAGATGTAATTTTAGATTAACTCCTTAAACCTACGTAACATAATAACTATAGCCTATAGGCCTAGCTTTTGTATTGTTAACATTTTTGTTTTTATGTAGGATTAAATAATGATCAACTAAACACAAGGTCCAACCAAAATGTATCTTCTGATTTTAAACCAGACTCCCCAGACTGGAGAGAGTTTGGGGCCACCACATTGGTTTACATGAATATATTCATCCTGGTCAACTGTGGTACTGTTGCACCCCAAAATAGGAGTATCCCCTCTAGCACTGAACTCCCTCTGTCTCGACCTACTATTCAAACTGAATCACAGGCAAACCGCCAGTGACCACAACAGTATCTGTAACACTAGTTTCAACAAAGTGAAGGAAGATGCTAACCTCTGGAAAACACACGACGTCACCACAATCCTATTATGGGGGCCTCCTACCCCATCGCCATAATGGAAACACTGGTCATTTCAACGCAGGTTCCACTCTGTAGGGACTCAGCAGTCCCGGTGTTGGGCACAGGGGGGCACTGTCTCTCACCTCGTTGGTGTTCCAGCGGTGGCGCTCCTTGGGTAGAGAGGAACATTTGGGCAAACACTCCAACAGTTTCTTAGGAAGGTAGATCTTCAACTGGCCATGCTCATCTACAGGGAGAAAGACAGAGAGTGGAGAGCGAGGTCCAAGAGGAGACAGTGAAGAGAAAGGAAGGAAAAAGAACGGGAGAGGCAGAGAGAAGAGAAATAGATAGACAGAGTCGTATTTGATTATTTATAATTACTAGACACCTGATTCTATTTAGACCCAATCATTTCTTACTGAGACCCATAAATATAACTAAGACAAAAGCTAATATTTGTCCTGTTTCAAAGCATTTGGAAAACGTTTTTTTTCCATTTGGTCTCCTGTACAACCTATTTGAAACCATTGTTGGAGGAAATGTATTGAATCTATGAATACAAACAGCAAATGTCCAATTATGTTGTTAACACACCAAGGATGCAGCCTAAGCCCCACTCTATTGACCAGTTTGCAGAAAATGTAGTTGTATACAACACAATCTGAATATCTTATATCAGCATGGTGCATGACAGTGAACATCAATTACCATTTTCAAATCTACAATTTAACCACTTGCCCTATATGGAAGTGAACTGTGGGGTCTGGTAACCTATCAAGATTATAACATATGGGAGAAATATACAATTCAAATCCTTCATGCAGAATTCTGTGAAAGGATACTTTGAACACAGACAAAAGCACCAAATAATGCATGCATGAAAGCATGAAGCCAATATCCATTACTAATCAATATCCAGTACTAAGTCATCATGTTATAATCAACCAAAAACAAGCCACATTTCTTTAATTGTAACAATAAAAAGCTGCTAACATCTATGGTAAAAAAAAAACATATCAAGATTTACAAACCACTACCAAACCAATTATAAGCAACAGAAATTAAATGGTGTTAACTACTTGACTTTGAGATAAATTAAAACATTTATCTCAAAGTCAACTATAATGCTATTTGGTCTTCATGTTCCTTCAGATTCACAGCCCGACCAATTAAATCTTTCAACAGTGTGTTTTTTATCCAGAAAATATGACAACAACATTAATGGTTCACAGATGGAGGCCAATAGTGATGTAATTGTGTCCTCATTAGGGCCATTTCTTTCATCTGTGTGGAGCTTCCACAACACAGGCGTTGGAATGCTTGACCACAGGAACAATACCTTCTGCAACACACGCTGACACTACATTATGTATGTACACTGTATGTGTGTGGTATGTACGTGTATATGGGTGTGTGTGTGTGGGTGTGTGCGCGTGTGTGTTCAAGAGACATAGAGTCAGTGAGAATGTGTTCAGGCACGTCTGCCCACCCTAATCAATTATGCATTTATTAATAGAAGCCCTGAGAAGGCAGAATTTCAAACAGCTGAATGGCGCTGGCTTAGTTAAGGCCTAATTTCTTATTTAGCAGCACTCCAGACTCACTGCTATGAATGCCAATCAGGGTTTAAATCCTCCCCTCCAGCCACCCACATACACCCACCCACACACACGTTTGTGTTATTACCCTTCTGGGGACCGAAACATGTATTACCATTTAATGTTAGGTTTTCTCTAACCCCTACTAATACACATAACCCTCAACTTAACTTTAAAGTTACAGTCCAATAAAAATCTAACTTTTAAAAGTCAATATTCGATTATCCCATCACCAAATTATGTCAACTTATTTTCATACTTGTTGCCAAAGCTTGGATTGGACTTGAACACTTCAGAAATACAACCTAAAACTTTGATCTCAAACCAACCGTTTAAAAAAACTAAACCAAATTTAACTTTTACCCCAAACCTTACTGGGGAAATGTCCCCACAAGTCAAAAGAGTTCTTGTTTTAATACAATTACATTGCTTATTATAATTGCATTACTCATTCTGCTGAAGGTCAATGCGAAGATTCACAAGCTTTTCCCACTGCATTTCCCCCATACTTTTTCATGACTTTTACATTGTTTGGGTGGAGTTCCATTAACTGCTATCTATGTCTCTTCAGGGGGCGAAAACATCCATCGGTGAACTGAAAGTTCGTTGGGGTAGGAAAGAGTTTTGGAACAGATATTTAAAACTGAAAATCCCCAGTATTAAGTTTAGGTATTAATACCAAGTGTTAGTTAAGGGTTTATAATTGGGCAAGGCAACAAAAAAGCACTGGGATCGAACAAACACCCACACCATACACACATCCCACACACACACCCTACCTAGTGTCCTCATGTCCAACAAGTAATCAGAGGAATCTATGTCAGGGCCGGCCTTAGAAATGCACACAAAAACAACATTAAATCAGATGATCAAATGTGTCACAATACACATTATGTACAGTGTGTGTGCTAGTGTGCGTGTCAATTTACACAGTGTATCTCTCTCTCAGGATTAAGCACAATGATACTAAACCCAACAAATGACAATTGCAATCAGTAACACACACACACTCACCCTCCCATTAGAAAAGCATCTTTACAGGCCCTGCAGTGAAACAATCAAACACCATCCAACAGTCCATTAGCTGATTCATATTTTACCTTCTAAAACTGTCATCTCAACATTTAATACTGAAAGAAACTATACCCCTGTGAGAAGGCTGTCATTTCATTATAAAAGCTTCTATAATCAAAACCGCTTTGAACGCAATTGTTCATTCTCCCAGTACTGATATTATAGGGTGTCTGGGGAAATTTAACGTTAATGTAACATTCCCCTTTTTAAATAAAATGACTGTGACGGAAAAGCTCATTGCAAAAAAAAAGATGGGAAGAGAGGGGGAGGATCTGGGGGGAGGGGAATGAGAGATGAGAGGGGTTAGAAAGGGGGAGAGGAAGTGTAAGGCAGTGTAAGAGAGGGGGAGTCCAAGGGAGTTTAAGGGAGGGTAAGAGAGGGGAAGTGAAAGGGGAGAAGGAGGTGAAAAGAGGTGGAAATGGGGAAGAGAGGGGGAGTGAGAGGGAGGAGGACAGGGAGGGAAGAGGAGATTAGGGCTCGATGTGCATCCAGAGGCAAGCCGATAAATAAGGGGAGAGGAAGACAGAGGGGGAGAGGGGTGAGTATATCTAAATCATGCTAAATCATGGATCTGATACACCTTACCTCAAGTCATCCTCAGCTAAGATGCCACAACAGAGGGAATGCTGGGATATGAGGAACCTTTGAAGTCGTTCAGTTTGTCTGGTTGAACAACCAACCCATCAGTCAAGCAATCTATTCATCAATAAATCCATCATGCCCCATAGTAGATAGCCTTCCCCTAAGGAACGTCAAACCCACAGCCTCCTGTTCCTGCTTATGACCTAACCCTCCCCTCTCTCCTTTCCCCTGTCCCCCTTCTGTCCCTCCCTCAGATATCTCCATCTGTCCCTAACTTCTCCCTCTCAGCTCAATATCATTCTATTTCTCTCTCTTTCATCTGTCTCTCTGACCTATCGTGTCCTTGGGCTCTTGCTGTCTATCCCATTCATGTCTGTCTTTCTATCCTGTTCCTGCCTGTCTCTCTCTATATTGTTCCTGTCTGCCTTTCTATCCTGTTCCTGTCTGTCTCTCTACCCCATTCCTGTCTGTCTCTCTGTCCCATTTCTGTCTATCTCTCAGTCCTGTTCCTCTCTGTCTCTCGATCGCATCCCGTTCCTGTCTGCCTCTCTTTCATGGCCTGTCTCTCTTTTTTTTCTTTCCTATTACAGTCTGTCTCTCTGTCCTGTTCCTCACTGCCTGTCTGTCTGTCTGTCTGTTCTCCTGTTTTCGTTTGTCCTGAGATTTTGTGTTTCAGGGCAGATCAGGAGAGAAGACAAGGAGAGCTGATAAACACACAGTACAAATCAATAACCTCCTCACAAAACACTCTCTTGGCCTCGCCTCTCTCTCTCACACACACACACACACACACACACATACACACAAAAACACACACAGGGTTGGCTGTCTTGTTCTAGGATCAATAACCAATCAAAGCACTCATCACCTTTATAGCTCCCCTTAATACTACAGCTATTCCCTGCCCCACCCCCAACTTTCTATCTTTCTTGCGCGCACGCACACACACACACACGTTTTCTCGTTGTGTCTCTCTCTCCAACATGTCAGCTTTATCTTTCAATTGAAAGCAGCATTTTTGTCATGAGAAATATTTGTTTACATTCCCAAAGCAGGTTAAAAATAGGGAAAATAATTAGAATAATTAACCATAATTATGCATCTCAGTTATAAAGTGTATATCAATGTAAAACAACGTTACTGTTGTCCCCTGAAGGGAAGATCAGGCAGATAATAAAAAAGGTAATACTGATATGTCTTTCTATCGGCCTATGTTTCTCCCAGGACCAGTAACACCAAGAGCAACTGCTGCTCACACAGACACAGACACAGACACAGACACACACACACACACACACACACACACACACACTGCATGGGCACGCATGAATAAATATGATCTGTAACAGAACTTGCATCAGAGGGTGTGTATGACCTGTAACAGAGTTATCGAGTTTACCCCACAACTAAAATCTCACATAATTTAGTCAGAGAGCTTTTCACCACAATAGGGTCCTGTGATGTGGTGTGTGTGTCTATAGGGTCCTGTGATGTGGTGTGTGTGTCTATAGGGTCATGTGATGTGGTGTGTGTGTCTATAGGGTCATGTGATGTGGTGTGTGTTTATAGGGTCATGTGATGTGGTGTGTGTGTCTATAGGGTCCTGTGATGTGGTGTGTGTCTGTAGGGTCATGTGATGTGGTGTGTGTGTCTATAGGGTCCTGTGATGTGGTGTGTGTGTCTATAGGGTCCTGTGATGT
>JACXGI010007327.1:0-37873 GCA_016801175.1 Esox masquinongy
CCACCACACAGGGGTCAGTCACAACTACATCAGAGACAGAATCCTCCACCACCACACAGGGGTCAGTCACAACCACATCAGAGACACTGAGTCACTGGCTCACTTTGCATGTCAGTCCATGTCCATCTGAGCTGTGCTCCAGTCTGGTTGAACAGGTAATTGAGGTCTTACCAATGGCCTGATTGTCCACACACAAACATACACATACACACCGGTCTCAATCTCCCACTCTATTTCCAAACAGGAGCTCTTTCATCAGAAGGGTTAACCTTTTTCACAGTAAATTGCACTGATCGTATCACCCTTCTTGAGTGAAAAGACAGGCTGACAGCATGACTCGCAGAGCAGGTTTGACCTACCTGAATGGGTCCGACTGACATCAGCAGGTTTTTCAGTTGGACATCAGCAGCTGATGAAGAAAGCCCTTCAATTGACACGGCGGACGTGCGAATGTCTGCTGCTGCCCCCCTCTGCTCCGTCCCTCACTCTCATCTGTTTGTTTGGCACGGGGGGGGCTACGGCCCATCTGGCCCGCTCCGGCACTGCCGCGCCCCTGAACAACGACCTGCCGTGAGAGCCAGGACTGTGCCAACCAATTTAGTTTGCCCTTCTGGCTTCTTGTGATGTTTCAATACACGCAAGATAAGAAAGGGGCAAAAGAATCAACATCCCTGTAGGTTACACACTCATTACATTTTTTTTGAACATTTATTGACAGAGTTAAAATGAACAATTAAAAATACACTTACTCCAATCCGTTTTGAAGGAAATAGAAGGCTGGTAGCACCACAAGCGTTTGTTTTGTATCACATTTTGATGTCTATCACCTCTCTCCATGAAAACGAACCCTGGGGTTCTCAGTGGGTGATATTTCAGCTCCTGTGGTTTGGGTGTTTTCTGCCCTCAGGTTGTCACAGTTGGCAGCTGCAGAAACACAGCTATTTAAAACAGGAATAAAATAAAGACAACCATGCACTGAATTCTCAAGAGCAATGCAACACATTGTATTTCATCGTTATATTTTTCATCATTATATTTTGTTCATATGTTCATTATTCTGTGCCCCAAATAGTACCATAATCTCTTCATAGTGCACTACTTCTCATCAAGTCTTATTGAAATGTAGTTGAAAAAAGAACACTATCTTGCTCAGCATTCTATGGCTACCGGACAGCCAGTAACCTGCATGTCCTGTTGTCCTTGTGACCTTCCGGAACTGCATGGCCTCTCCTTCTCTTGCTGTGAGCCCTCCCACCACAGATCTTTAATGAGAACCCTTGGAGCAGAAACAAATTACGGAGGACTCCAAGGAAGAATCAAGCCATCACACCAGGCCATGGAACTCCGTACCACATAAGCCAGACAACAAGTTGTTGACTCTGTTTGAAAACATTCAGGGAGATATTAGGATAAAGCGTTTCAAAAAGACCACTGTGATGCTGGTCTCAGGCACTGTAGGGCCTGCATGCTTATAGTAAACTACAGCAAAAAAAACAAACAGATTTTTTAGGAAAAGCAGATGAATTCCATTCATAATGCATTACAACATAGGTCTTTTTTTAACCTCTGTCTTGAATCATACAACTAAACGGCTTAGATGCATGTTTTGTTTAGTACTATAGTGGATAGCTTTAAGATAAGCTGCCAATCACATCCGTTGGAAAGACACAAAAAACACACTAACATGCCCAGAGACATAAGACACAAAATGCCTGTGAATTCCATTGAGCCCAGTGAAAAGGTAGCAATCAACCAGCTCTCAATCAGCCCAGTGAAAACATATTTAATCCCTCATCCTTAGTCATCACACCCCTTGATTACACCAATCATACGCTAAGCAGCATTATCTTGGGGTGACAACACCTGACAAATTCCACGTCCGCTTTCACCTACGCTTTGTGCCGTCTATAAGCATCATATTATTCCTGATGAAAAATTAATTTCTCTTATCTGCAGCTAAGCCTCTCAATCCAAAGTCTACATAATTGCAGCTCTTTGTAAGTACACACAGACACACACAAAATATCAATTGCACATCTTCGGGCGATGATATGTATTGCTGTTTACCTGAAGGGTATTTGCTTGTCAGGAGAGAGGCGAAGAAGAGAGAAGAGGAGGAGAGAGAGAGATAACATTGTTAGGTTCTCAAGACTGACAGGAGAACAATGTCCCAAGGTAGCGGCATCTCAGATCTTCCGTTCAGAAGGCCTACACATCGCCTTTCAGCAGGCCTACACCTCCATGTCAAAGGAAACCCCATTGATTTGTCTGTCTGCAGATATTTCTCTGTGCACAGACATGCACCAGTCCAAAGATTGACACTCTTATCTTCATTGCCAGTCAAACGTACAGTCTTTCACTGCTTTCCTCTCCAGGATATTTGAATAGACAGGCGTCTCTTTTTAGGTGATTGCATTGAACTGAGATGCATATGATAATCAACATCTTTCTGTGAGAGAGAATTGTTCCATTAGGATTCAGAATAGTAAAATTCTAGATAAACGCAGTGTGTTTAGGCATCCATGCCTAATTTGATCAGACATGATATGTTCTCGCATTATATAAGATATGAAAAAGAGCATCACTTCTGGTCAAATTTTGGTACTCCGGGGCTGGGTAAAGGGGCCTCCCCAACCAGTCTGTGATGGCAGGAGCCCTGATACCAATGATGATGATAGGGGGCACTGCCACACTGGCATGGAATATTCCAGAGCATTTCTTAGATGTGACTTTCACATTCTGTGGTGTTGGATTTGATACTGATAAAGAAGTCACCGTTATTCTTAGACCATCTCCTAAAATCAGTCTAGTACGCCAGGAAAATGCTAATAGTTGTGTTGTTATGGTGCTGAGTGAATTTCCTTCACAGACTGAAAACTGACATGTAGTGTTTCAGATGATTAAGGGCTAGAAAAGTTAAATCAATTTCCAACATCAAAAAGGGAGTGAAGATGTGTCAAGCAGTGAGCGAGATTGATTAGAAGTCCCACTCTCTGAAAGCTTTGACTAGGGCTATTGATTTGTTTCCAATGCATTGTCAGACCTAATAATTGCCTCTAATGATAAGCTCCCATTGAATCCTTTTGACCTTGAGCTATAGGTCTGTGTGCTGAGAAAACGTCTGTCTCATTAGTATCTGTGGTATGAAGAAGACATCTTCTCTCTTCCATTAAATTAGAGGCTCCCAGTTAACCATGCTACTGTTTATGCTGCCATGGTGATCTTACAAAAAAGAAGATGGTTTGTTTTGGCTCAAATATCCAATATAGTACCCTGTTCTTTATGAAGAGATAAAAAAATATTTTCAGTGACTTATCACTGCACTACAATCAAAATGGACCATAATGATTTTATTCTTGAATGCTTAGAAGGGAAGTCGTGCTTAAGGCTGTTAAGAAAATAGCCCTTACTCCTCCTTGACTGTTTGAACCCAGTTCCACTCTGCCACTTTGGGCTCTGACAGCTAGTGCCTTGGCAGAGTGCTATGGCGTGGGTGGAGGGCGGCTGTCCAGTAATGGGCATTCCCCTGGCAAAGACTATGTTCCGGCCTGGTACCGGGCCTGACCTGCCTTGCAGGAGGGTAGGAGGGAGCCTGCATGATGGACTCTAAGCATGATTGGCCATCACCTTCCCGACGGCCATCACCTTCCCGACAGGCAACGCAAACTCAGTCTTCAGCTGTGTTGTGCCGAGTTCAAACCTCAATGGGTACAATTACCCAAAAATCCCCAAAATACGATTGCAACCTCATCACTAAATGATTGCAATTGTTGTTTTACAAGAACATGGGCAGTATGGAAGCTGGTACTCTGTCTTCAAATTGATTGAAGTATCACTACTCTTATTGTGTAGACAAAAAAGAAGTGTATTTCTAGGTAGCACTAGAGGGCAGTACAGCTCCTATCCTTGTAATATGAGGTATATACTATAGCCGTGATTACAAAACAATGCCTAGTTTTTACATTTCATTCACTATAATAAAATAAACTGAAAAAAGTGTAAAAAGGCATACTATTAAAATAGATCTTAATATGTTAAACATGTTTAAAATAGACCCTTAATAAGGCAAACCCTATATCAACTAGTTCTCAATAGGTTAAACTGCTTTAAAATAGACTGTGACATGGTAAACCGCTTTCATTCTTAGGAGTTACATTTGTGCCATGTGTTTGTGCCAATGCCCACAACATCATAACATAACGAAAAGTAACACAACAAAAGCATTTACGAAACACAAAATGACAATAACGCAGAATTTTGTCATTATACTTCCGCCATGATCCTGTGTTATGGGACAGAAGGCAGGGTCTGGCTGGCGGCGCATGCTACCATGTCTAGGGGGAGACAGAGCCTGGGGTTGGCCACTGCAGCCCCACTCAGACTGGGGCTTGCCGTAGACAGTGGGGCTTGATGTTGATGGGCCTCCTCGGCTGATAACTGGTATCCCCGCGGAGCATGGGGGCTGGCCCTGTGGGTAAAATCCCAGTCCCAGGTTGGCTAAAAGCTATGGGACCCTGGCCAGGGAGGGGGACATTACTATTCATGAGTAGAGCTGGGGTCTGCTGATCAAACATATGCTGTCCTGGGAACCTTGGCTCTCTGAATGCCGGACGAGATAAAAAGAGGGGAAGTGAACATGAGGCGCCATATTGCTACACTTCCGCTGATCTGATGTGACATCTCTACTTCTGTTGTAGCTTGGGTATGGGACAACACTCACCAGGACATCAGTATATGTATAGGGCCACAAATCAGTAGAATACAGTGTTAAATTGACCAGTTGACTATTCTCATAACATTTCAATGACACACTGACCAAACATGCTTGAACTCTGATTCAGATTTTTCAAACAGATTTTCCAAATCCTAATCCAAAATATACATGAAGTGACTGAATTTTTTTTTTTTTATTATCTTTGGCAGATAGAGTGGGGGGGGGGTAAAAAACTGTGTAGTCGAACAACAGCTAAAATACAGGTGAACATCTTACATGCAAACAGAAAATCCAAAAGAATCACCATTATTCATCGTAATCCACAGCAGGAAAATGGATGACAGGAGTGATCAGAGATGGTGATTGAAGAAAAACACCTATACGCTGAACAAATCTAGCCTCCAGTCTCCAGCGTGGACCCTATTAACAGAGAGTTAATCAGCCACTCTATGCATCTGACAGACAGGAGGAGCACCGCGTCATTATGGGCATAATCACCCCTTTTAAAAAGGTCAGCTCCAACCCGCAGAAAGATTTAATTAGAAGAGCCACAACAATGCAGGAAAGAGCTGCTTGTGAAAATGTGATAACCAAGCATGCCCTCCTGATGGCTAATCCACCATTTACCAAAAGATAAACTGTTCAATGGGACTCTGAGGGATGAGATGAGGGATGGGCTGAGTAGAAATTCAAGCAATTTGTATGGAGAGAAAGGTTTCTGTTAGAGCAATGCTCTCAAATCATTCACATCTTGAAATTGGCTTGCATTACAATGAATTGATTCTGAGAGAAATTAACTGCAATTGAGCTTTATGCTGTCTGCATAATTTCACAATCGAATCAGACAGCAATATTTTCCGGTCACACTTTCCATACACTACTACTGGAATAAAACATACAGCATAGTCATTGTATTGCCAGCTTCACTCACATACATGGGGGAAATAAAATGTTCAAATTGGAGAAACATCCCCTCATCCCTGATAGGTTTAAATGCCTGAGCTTTTGGCTTGGCATACATAGCTAGGCTGGGACCCAGACTGGAACCACATTTTCTCCAGCCTCCTTTAGCCTTAATCAGCTTGCCCCACAATGTGTCAATCAATGCCACCTGATACCATAGAGGTGCAACCTAGCCTACAACATGCTGAAGGGGAGAGCCAGAATCAAAGACCATTTAAAGTATATATAAGGTTGTAATTAATCACTTTACTGAACCAGGGCTAGCTATATCTTAAAATGTGTTTTACGTTGATTACATTTTTCAGAGTATTTGTTCACACCTCTTTTTAGACATAAATGGAAAAGCTCATAGGAAGAAAACCAAAAGACAGCAATATGCCGAAACCACACTACTTTCAAGCCCCATTTTAGTGACAGTCATTGGGGTACAACTAGATATGCTAAACCTATGACTTCACCCTTCACAGTAAAACCCCTCGCCCTCTAAATGAAATGAATCATTAAATCCCTGAAGCTCATATCAAACATTTCCAGTTGTGCAGGGATGCCTATCAATGTTTACCGATTCTCCAACAGTGTTTAGCCACGGCAGAGCGTTAAATAGTCCCCCCTCATCTGCTACCCACAAACCCCCCCCCCGTATGTGCGCTGCCCATGTCGGTGTGGAGAAAGGGCGAGCAGCTGCTACTCTCTGGGTGTCTTTGGGGACCCACAGCAGGCCTGTGTTTGCTTTGTGAGCACATCAAGGGCACACCAATGTGAGGAAGAAGACCATTAGGTACGACGAACAGAACATTTCTCTCTGGAAAGCATAGAGTGGCTGTAGTGACTAGAGGCCTACAATGCACATCGTCTGTTTCACCTGAGAGACGGAGAGGTTTGCCATGCATTCCTCTGAGGTAATGGCTACAGAAACGGTCGTTTACGTTATGCGCTTGTGAATCTAACACTGTGTTGTAACAGAGCAGTGGCAACTAGATGCGGGGGAGAAAACATTGTTCCATAAACCTCAATATTCTTTCAATATCTCAGCAGTACAATCTTTTCAATACTGTGCCTTTTCATTCATCTTTCCGCTGGTCCCTTTCAAACCCTCCCTGAAGCAACCTCATCACTAAACTTGTCTGCACATATTGTGGAACATTTATGTCTGTGTGCTGTGTTGTCTGGTGATAAACAGCAACATTCCTGTAACGGTTACGATCACAGTCAGATCATACATATGAAGTCAAAGAACAAACAGGACTTTAGACATTTGAAAATACCCAGGTAGGAGAAGACATAAACCAGTGCTTAAATTAAGCCCATTGAGGGGTGAGGGAGTGGGGGCACGTTTTGGCCTGACATGCGGAACTAGCCCCTCGGCTGTCTCTGTATATTAAAGCTGTGATTGCAGACGAGGCCTGAACTGAACCCAGGAGCAGGACAATACTCAGGAGGCAAGACAGAGCATAATGACTCATCAGTGGACCATCAGCACAGACACAAGCTATAGATGGAATGAAAACCATCACATTCTCCATCAGCACAGACGCAAGCTGTAGATGAAGGGACAACCATCACATGCTCCACGATAGCAGACACAAGCAGTAGGAGGAGGGACAACCATCACATCCTCCATCAGCACAGACGCAAGCTGTAGACGAAGGGACAACCATCACATGCTCCACGATAACAGACACAAGCAGTAGGAGGATTGACAACCATCACATCCTTCATAATTACAGACACAAGCTGTAGAAGGAGGGACAACCATCATGTCTTCCAACTGTTTACAATGGGCTGCTATAGCTAAATAATTTGGCAAAGCTTCATTTGCAATGGGCCTACTGTATGAATGCTGTGACGATTAATTACTGGATAGTCAAATCTTCTGTAACATGAGTGAACATTACCAGGCGCACTGAAGAAAGCCAACAACCCTGACTTGCTCCTTACTTTAAATATATGTACATGAATTCTACAAGTAGCAGCATTTAGAATGAATAATGGCATGGTATGTGAGTGTAAAGATGTGGATAATTCATCAATGCTGCTACTCCGATGGTTGTCAAAAAGAGAGGAAAGGAAAGCTCATGGTCTCACCTCACCGTTTGAAAGAGTTAGAAAGGTAGAATAGACATGGTGCAATTTCAAAATGTGCTTGTGCATCAGTAGTTTTACATTTGTTATGTCAGTCACCTGACAGTAACTCAATTTGCCAGATTCTTTTGTTGTTTTGGACTTGTTCAGGAAGCCTAGCCAGCTATCAAACCCTGTAGTAATATTAACCAAATCACCAACTAAAAGGGCATATGTTAAGGGGCCCTGACCTCTACAAGGTCCCAATTTATATATTTCTTACTTATTGTAGATATAATACGAACACACTGGCCTAGGGTGCTCCTCTGGTTTAGGCTGCTGTCTCCGGTGCACATGTACTTCTGCAGCGTGGGTTCAGTCACCTCCAACATGATTGGCACCCCTGTCAAAGATGAGCAAAGATGGCTGTATGAAATAACACAGGTTGTTTTGTATATTAACACGTTTATATGTTGTATATTATTATCTGCATAAAATATAGCAAATTTCCTGTAGGTTTTTTATCTTTATTAAGGGTGCCAATAACTGTGGAGATGACTGTATGTTCAATAAGTTTAAAACATCGCATTTAATTAAATGCCAAAAAAGTTTTCAAATGGGCAGATTCTCCACTTTAACAGCAATGTAAGTCATTTCCTAAAAGATAGGCAAAATATGCAAAATTTCGAGCAGAGCACACATTTCATTTCATGTCTTGTACACAGTGGACGTCTGCCAAGTCATCAAATATAATCCAAGTATCAACATGGATAAATCAAGCAAATTACTTGGTTTAATTGTCTTTTAAAAAAGCAAATTCATACCGACAACCTAGAGGAATATGTCAACAGCAGGGCAGGAGCCACCTGAAAAACCCAAAACTTCAAAGTGGACGGCAAACATTGCCACCACCACATATACATACGCTGAGGCCCAGATAGAAATGTAGGGGCACCCAGATAGATATTTAAGTTCATCCTATACTGTAGGAAACATTGAGGGGAGAAAAGAAATATTTGTAATATTCCACAGATCAGCTTCTAAGGAGAAAAAGGTTCCCTTGAAGTATTGCTAATACTATTCAAATCAATAACACAGGCAATTTGTGGAAATATGGGAATTGGTCCGGAATCGTAGATGGAAGCTTTAATAAATAGTAAAAACATACCATATTATTAAAACTGACAAGCAATCTCCTTTAATACTGTGAATCATCAATTATTTCTCTGGTACTAAATGTCAAGATTAATTCCACTACCCTGCGTAATAAGATGATTTCAGATGACATCTCCAATCAGTGAGCTTGGAGCGCTTCCAGACCATAAAAAACCTGTCACATAAAGTCTAAAGTGATGACAAAATAGAAATAGCATTTGCATTAAGCTGTCTGTAATGTCTTCTCTGAAAACATATCATGATTTACCACTATATTTCAGCTGCCGACTACATCAAGAACGGTGAGCCTTTGTGGTTCAGATAAGTGTCATTATCTCACAAAAACCATGGGGTTTCATTCAGACAGATCTGGAAATAGTCTCCACAATTTAACAGATACTTTTTTAGCCGAAGTGGAGATGCTAACATGGATATGGATGGCATAATTTAAGTCAAATTGAGTGCATCAACAACAGCAATGTGTCTGTCACATTTGTATAGCGGCCAATATTCATCTGTGACCCATCCATGCTAGTCCCCCTCCATCCATGCAGCACCGGCACCAACCCCCCTCGCCCATTCCAAAATCCCCCTCTCACTGCCCTTTTGTTCCCCACTCCAGACACAAACAATGTGGCTCCCTGCTAGAGATGATGGCAAACTAGCTTGGCATCAGTACTGCAGCATGGTCATACTGTATCTAAATGCAGAAGCCATCTGCACATGTTTATCAGGATGGTAGATAAGAGTATGTCACTAAAAGAGGTCTCTCACAAAACCTTTTTGTGACCAAGAGTTGTCAGTTTCATAAACAAAACAGTGATTACTTGAACAGTGCTGTATTTTTTCATGCTAAAAATAATAATACAATTGCTTGGATAAGTTATTTAGAGTTACGTGCCTTTTGGCCTGCACTTGTAAGTGTTGTTTCAAGATTTTCCAGTGAACAACCGAAAGATTTTCCAGATAACAATCCATTAAAATACACAAAGAAATGCATATTTAAACACAAAATCAAAACTGTGAAGTTACATCTCAGTTTCAAGGCTTGAAAACCTTTGATTTGAATTGAAGAGGGCAGTGCATTAGCACAGACAGAAGTATATCAAGGACCTGGACCTGTATAGAGACATTTTTAAGATCCCTACCAATATGTTATTCAATCTCAAGCATTTGGATAAAAAAAACATTCTCACTATTGTAGCAAATACTGACATTATAAATCAATGAAAATGCTGACAGCATAATGTCCTTAGCTAGCTAGCTAACCAATTATATGCAAGCTAGCAAAATTAAAGCTAGACATTTAACCAACATAAACTATAGCCAAAATGTGAATATGTGTTGGTACTGGCAGTATGGGATTAGGGAAAATTAATACAATTATTTGCTGTTATTTTGCTTGTAAGTTATCTAGGTAGGATATATTTACAATAACAATATCTATAAAGCTGGTTAGTTATCTAAATATTTCTTCAGTGCAGTGCCTTTTCTGTTCTCAGGAAAATAAATGATTCATTTACTGAAATATTTGGATTAAAAATGGCTTTAACCTTTCGAGTTAGTTCGAGTTAGTCACCAGGTGCTATTATATTAATTTCGATAAGAAATGTACACCAATCAACCATAACATTATGACCACCTGCTTAATATTGTGTAGGTCCCCCTTTTGCCCGCCAAAATATACCTGACCCGTTGAGGCTTGGACTCCACTAGACCTCTGAAGGTGTGCTGTGGTATCTGGCACCAAGACGTTAGCAGCAGATCCTTTAAGTCTTGTAAGATGCGAGGTAGGGCCTCCATGGATCGGACCTGTTTGTCCAGCACATCCCACAGATGCTCAATTGGATTAAGATCTGGGGAATTTGGACGCCAAGTCAACAGCTTGAACTCGTTGTTGTGTTCCTCAAACCATTCCTGAACCATTTTTGCTTTGTGGCAGGGCGCATTATCCTGCTGAAAGAGGCCAATGCCGTCAGGGAATACCGTTGCCATGAAAGGGTGCAAATGGTCTGCAACAATGTTCAGATAGGCGGTACATGTCAAAGTAACATACGCATGAATGGCAGGACCCAAGGTTTCCCAACAGGATATTGCCCAAAGAAACACACTGCCTCTGCCAGCTTGCCTTCTTCCCATAGTGCATCCTGGTGCCATGTGTTCTCCAGGTAAGCGACGCACACACACCTGGCCATCCACGTGATGTAAAAGAAAATGTGATTCATCAGACCAGGCCATCTTCTTCCATTGCTCCATTGCTCCAGGGTTCCGCATGGGCACCCTGACTGGTCTGCGGCTACGCCCCATACACAACAAACCGCTATGCACTGTGTGTTTTGACACCTTTCTATCAGTACCAGCATTAACTTTTGAGCAATTTGAGCTACAGTAGCTTGTCTGTTAGATCGGACCACATGGGCCAGCCTTCGCTTCCCACGTGCATCAATGAGCCTTGGCCACCCATGAACCGTCTAGCCATCACAATTTGGCCCTTGTCAAAGTCACTCAGATCCTTACGCTTGCCAATATATCCTGCTTGTAACACATCTACTTTGAGGACAGAAAGTTTACTTGCTGCCTAATACACCCTATCCACTAACAGGTGGCATGATAATGACATTATCAGTGTTATTCACTTCACCTGTTAGTGGTCATAATGTTTTGGCTGATCAGTGTATAAGCTATTAAATAAAAACAAAAATCCAAAATTTTTATTATAAAATAATTCTTCATTATTTTATAGTATTTCAAATCTATCTCATACAAAATTCTCATGATTAAACAATGTATTAGTCTTGATCTGGAGAATATCTGTCTGTACTTGATTTCACCTTCCATCCTGTTATTTTGTATTAATTATCCTTTTTTTAAAAAAAACAGACCATACCCCATTCACGAATTTGGTTGGTTGGTAAACAATGAGGCAAGACAATTGGAAAGTATTCCCATCTCTTCACTTTCTCCACAATAAATTTCTAATTAATTCCTTTTTTTACCATCAATCTAAATAAAATTATCTATAAAGACAAAGTGAAAAAACATTTTTAGAAATTTTAGCCAATATATTGAAAAATGTGAAATATCTGCTGTACAAAAGTATTCAAGTATTAAGTTTTGGTTATCTATAATGACCTCTTTGTAATTTACACTGTTCGTTCTTCACTCAATCCTGACCAGTCTCCCAGTCCCTGTCACTGAGAAGCATCACTATAGCATGATGCTCCCAAAACCTTGCTTCATCGTAGGAATGGTATTAGCCAGGTGATGGATGGTACCTTTTTTTGCCAGACGTGGCACTTGGCATTTAAACCTAATAGTTCATTTTGTTCTCATATGACCAGCAAATCTTTTTCCTCAGGCTCCCTGAGACTTTCAGGCAGCATGTCATATGCATTTTAGGATTGGCTTCTGTCTAGCCAATCTATTATTGAGACCTGATTGTTGAAGTGATCCAGAAATGGTTCCCTTTCTGGCAGGTTCTGCCATCTCCACTGAGAAACTCTAAAGCTGTGTTAGAGTGGCCAATGGGTTCTAGGTCACCTCCCCAGACCAAGGCACTTCTAATCCGGTTACTTAGTTTGGCCATGCGGCCAGCTCTAGGAACAGCCTTGGTGGTTCTAAACCTATTCCATTTCACAAAGATGGAGCCCACTGTGCTCCTGAAAAACTTGTGATTTGGCAATTTTTATAACCTTCACCAGATCTATGCCTCTAAACAATTCTCTTTTGGAGGTCTACAAAGATTTCCTTTGACTTCATGTTATCGGTTTTGTCATTACATGCATTTTGAAGTGTTGAACCTTACATAGACAAATGTGTGCCTTTCTAAATCAAGACACTTTCTTGATTAAAGTTGAAGAGAAATAAGGACATAAGATGCATCCAAGCTCAATTGGGATTGTTATAGTTAGGTTCTGAATACATATGTACAGTGGATATAAAAAGTCTACACACCCCTGTCAAAATGCCAGGTTCTTGTGATGTAAAAGGTTGAGACGAAGATAAATCATGTCAGAACTTTTTCCACCTTTAATGTGACCTATAACGTGAACAATTCAATTGAAAAAAAAACTGAAAACTTTGAGGGGGAAAAATAAAAAATAAAAAACTCACAATAACCTGGTTGCATAAGTGTGCACACCCTTAAATTAATACTTTGTTGAAGCACCTTTTGATTTTATTACAGCACTCAGTTTTTTGGGGTAGGAGTCTATTAGCATGGCAGATCTTGACGTGGCCATACTAATAGCGCTCCAACTCCGTCAGATTGCGAGGACATCTCCTGTGCACAGCCCTCTTCAGATCACGCCACAGATGTTCAATTGGATTCAGGTCTGGGCTCTGGCTGGGCCATTCCAAAACGTTAAACTTCTTCTGGTGAATCCATGCTTTTGTGGATTTGGATGTGTGCTTTGGGTCGTTGTCGTGCTGAAAGGTGAACTTCTTCTTCATCTTCAGCTTTCTAACGGACGCCTGAAGGTTTTGTGCCAAAACTGCCTGGTATTTGGAACTGTTCATAATTCCCTCCACCCTGACTAAGGCCCCGGTTCCAGCTGAAGAAAAACAACCCTAAAGCATGATGCTGCCACCACCATGCTTCACTATGGGTATGGTGTTCTTTGGGTGATGTGCAGTGTTGTTTTTGCGCCAAACATACCTTTTGGAATTATGGCCAAAAAGTTCAACCTTGGTTTCATCAGACCATAACACATTTTCCCACGTGCTTTTGGGGGACTTGATGTTTGTGTTTGCAAACTTCAACCGGGCTTGGATGTCTTTCTTTGTAAGAAAAGGCTTCCGTCTTGCCACCCTACCCCATAGCCCATTCATATGAAGAATACGGGAGAGTGTTGTCACATGTAGCACACAGCCAGCACTTGCCAGAAATTCCTGCAGTTCCTGTTGCTGTAGGCCTCTTGGAAGCCTCCCTGACCAGTTTTCTTTTCATCTTTTCATCAATTTCGGAGGGACGTCCAGTTCTTGGAAATGTCTCTGTTGTGCCATATTTTCTCCACTTGATGATGACTGTCTTCACTGTGTACTACGGTATATTTAATGCTTTGGAAATTCTTTTGTACCCTTCTCCTGACTGATATCTTTCAACAATGAGATCCCTCTGATGCTTTGGAAGCTCTCTGCGGACCACGGCTTTTGCTCTGTGATGCAACTAAGAAAATGTCAGGAAAATCCTACTAGAACAGCTGAACTTTATTTGTGATTAATCAGAGTCACTTTAAATGATGGCAGGTGTGTAATGACTTCTATTTAACATGAGTTTAGATGTGATTGGTTAATTCTGAACACAGCCACATCCCCAGTTATAAGAGGGTGTGCACACGTATGCAACCAGGTTATTGTAAGGTTTTTATTTTTCATTTTTCCCCCTCAAAAATTTCAGTTTGTTTTTCAACATAAATGTTCACATTATAGGTCACATTAAAAGTGGAAAAAGTACTGACATGATTTAACTTTGTCTCATTCTTTTACATCACAAAAACCTGGCCTTTTCCCAGGGGTGTGTAGACTTTTTATATCCACTGTACAACAGACATTTTCATTTTTTTTAAATTTTTAATAAATTGGCACAAATTTCAAAAAACTTGTTTTGGTTTGTCTTTATAGGGTATTTTGTGTAAATTCATGAAAAAAAATAATGCAATAAATTATAAGTGAAGTCTATAACACAACCAAATCTGGGGAAAGTGAAGGGGTCTCCATACTTTCCAAAGATTCTGTGTATATACACTGGGTTTTATGTATTTTTATGATATTAGTCTTTGTCTGACTCAGACATTTTCACAATGTTGGGGTAAATTATGAAGAAAATGTATAAAATTTTGAAATATTTAAATAAGTGTGAGCAATTATAATCTTCTTCAGGTATTATCCATTATGCTATCTCAATAACCCACATAGCAAAGGTTATTTTATGCTCCACATTTCCACGCTGTTAGTATCATTAAAGGTCAGAACATACCTGAAAGTGCTTGAATTTGACTCATATTGTTTTTGAAATGTCAATTATTACCTTTCTCTGAAAACCTTTTGTCTGAATAGTTCTAAGATCCAAAAAGCTAACGCTGTCTGGCTACCAGCAACACTCAAGGCATGTGCCAAACAAGAAAGAAGCAATTCTATTGCCATACTGTGCTTTTTTATAAAAAGATGTTCTTTGTTTTTGACATAAAATGGATTTTACTTGTGGCTCAGGCTTTGTTCTTATCCCACCCTGATTAATGTCTGGTAATATGGACATGTACCTAGCAAAGCTGCATCTGGCTCAAAACAAAGCAGTAGAGATTGACCTCCACTGTGCACACAGAACTAACAACAACGCCATGCATGACAGTGTTTTATGGTTAAGGGTTGAAAAGAGATTGACCGCTTCCTAGTCTTTGAGAAACTCGTGCGTTGAAAGGTCCTAACTACCTGAATAATGTTTGGATGTACACTATGTTATGTCTACTTGTCATAGTCTCTACTAACAGAAAGGGTGAATCCTCCATTAAGGGAAATATGGATGGGCCCTCTATCCTTTTCTAAAGGTTTTACTTCATAGCCCTCATAATGCGAAATGAGTGCCACAGCACTCAACTGCAGCAACCCAAAAGGATAACAATTATGACAGTTTATGAGGCTAGATAAAAAAAAAAAAACATTTGGCTCATCAGTTTGTAAGTGTGGTAACAAAGTGTATGCAATTGAAGTTGAGTTACATTACACATTTTGAAACTCTTGTGAAACCCATGACCACCACTGATAGGTTTCCACATGTACAGTTGGTATGACTTCCGGTTTTGAGAATCCACTAATCTGTTGAAAAACTAAGATTTTACTAGTATATTTTACAAGACAGTAAACTGTTGATAATCAAAGGTGCCTTATGCAGCAGTTTACTTTTAGAAAATCCAATAATAACCCTTACATATCATTAGTTAACATTAGAAAACAGTCTCTGGCAGTGTCGGGACTGACACTACCCCCACTGCCATGGTTGCAAGTAGAACATAGAAGGCTGGGTCGTTCGTAGACGTGTACTTCATTGAAGGTGTGTGAAGTGAGGCCCAATGACAAGCTTTGTTTGGGTTCATGTAGGCCTACATCGAGCACTCCAGAAATGAAAATATACAGAAGAAACGCTAGGATCAGACAAAGCACGGAGTAAACGAGGGTGAATTTGGAATTCATTAGATGACGAGAGCTGTAATTTTTATGAACAGTGATGCAGAGTTGGCTACTTTTCTACTTGACAAGTAAGGTTACATTAGATACCTAATTTAGCTAGTTGGTTAGATAGTAAAAGAAAGCCATGTGTAAGTTCCTAGATTGATGATGATGGAGAAACAATTATTTGACGTAGAAAATCATTCAATGTTCTTGTTTATTTCATTTCTATGAGCACAGATACGTTTTAGGAAGGTTTCTCGAAAGTCTTTGGTCGAGATGATAAGCTAATCTTAACTAGCTAAGTTATGTCCGAGCAGACACCTTGATTCCATTTGCTACTGGAAAATAGTATTACAACCTGGTGTTCTCTGTGATAGATAAAGAAAAACTAACATGCATTCTGGGCTGTTTGACCAAACCTAATACATAAGCAACAATTGCTTGGAAGAAGCAATTATATTGCCTTCTAGCTCAATTATGCCTTGTGAAAATTGGTCAAAATGTGCATATTATTGTTCCAGCTAGCGCTAGCTAGCACGGTTATGGTTTCATGTTCGCTAGCTAGCCATCAACGAGTCTCTGAAATATGGCAATGCAGCTAACGCAATAGATAGCCCAGGTGACGTTTTGATTGATTTAGCTGTTTACTTTGTTTATTCTGTGTTCCGTAGTTATGGAAAGGACCCATCAACTTTGACCCCATCTAAAATGTATGTCTGTGTTCTTTGCTCCAGCATCGACGGTTGGAGGTGACGCTGCTTCAGACAGGTCAGAATGCTCATAGTTATTAACGATAGTGTCAGATCCTAATGGAGTTATAGAACCGATATTCAACTCACTGCCAATAGGTGGCATAAAAACTTGCATAGTGCACCTTTAAATCTTTCTCTCATTAGCAAGGGTATTGACCTGCCCACTCAGCCACTGCACTATGACTCACACATTCTTCCATCTTTCCGTCTCCCAACTATTGCACATGAAAGGAAAGATTACATAATTTTCAAGCTGAGGAGCATTGACTCCTGCTTCCAGCCTGTACAATGTGTCTGCTCTAGCCTTTTGGGAGCCCTAAGCAAAATTTTACTTGGGGCCCCCTCCCTTTAGTGGGCCCTAAGCGAACACTTGTGTTGCTTATGCCTAGAACCGCCCCCCTGTCTCTGTCCTTTGACAGATTATTTATGAAGAGCGGAAGGGTCTCGTCTTTGTTATACAAGTCAACCAAGCGTTAACATAAACAAGTTGCTCTCGTACAACACTGAGGTAGCTATTAACGTTATCTACTGTAGCCATCTATACAACTTGGCCTTTCAAGCATGATGTGTTGTAGGACAACTAGCTCTGAATTAACCAAACAGAATTAGCCAGACATGTATTTTGCATTTTGACTAGAATTAGGTAATGTATAGTTAACTAAGCCATGGCCTCTGCTTGCCACAAAACAAAATACTGGACTTTTCTTTGTAGTATGGCAATTAACTACGGAATGTAGTATCATTTTGTTTGCAAAGTTCATCAAATGGGATAGCTAGCTATGTGTTTCTCCAACGTAATGGCTGTGTTTATTTACTTTCTAGATGCCCATGACGTAAGCCTGCCATAGACAGACAAATTAGAAAGTGACATCTATTCTTGGTTATACAAAGCGACACATCTTTATCTGTGGTGTAGATAAACAGAGACAGACTGAGAGGGTTTTTCACCATTTACTTGCACCACAGCTAATGTGAGTAACAGAAAATCGACCACACTGGGATGATAGCCCTCCAAAACCAGCAGGGTAATTGTCTCATGAGAAAATAGAAACAACGTAAGAGAATCAACAATTATCCTATCACATCCTCAACCTCATTATATCCAATCTAAAGATGTCAATACTCTTTTATCCAGAGAAGAACTTTATCAGATCTAGCCTTAGTGTAGAGAGAGGCTGTTGTATTAGCCGTCACTGGTAATTGCCAGTGGATCACCGCAGCACAATGCATCACTCTCCAAAGAGCTACAGCTCCCAAGGTCAGTGCAGAACACATCAAGAAAAACGACAGAGAAACATCGGCTCCTGCCAAACAAGCTGTCAGCACAAACTTTGTCAGTCAGGGCACAGATAGACAAATAAACTGCCAGAGAGAGATAAAAGATGTCCACCCCCAGGGACTGGAATAGATCTGAAATCTTCCCTTCTGTAAAAAGCCAATGCAATGTTATCTTCAGAGATACAAAGAAAAGAAGACTCACTTAAAATGCATTACCTTGAGAGTTACTGATTTTGACAGTATCTGTGTAGGTTTTACCCTGGTCTGGACGTTTTGTCCTTTAGTTTGTATAGTTTAGTCTCCTGCCTTTTCACATCTCAATATTCTTCTGCATTTTCCAGAATCTTCTCATCTCCAGTTCCCATAGCCATCTACATGCATTCCCTGGGAGTCCTATTAGCATCCTATGAAGACCTATGCTTGGCTATGGAATCAATGCTTAGGTCTACTGAGGAGGAAATCCACTGACACTTGTTTATTATGCTGTAATTCAACTCCTTAAATTGAACCAATAATATCAATCCATGTGGAAACTGATCAGGCATTCTGCTGTGGTAGCAAGCTGGTTCCAAGTTTTCCCAAAGGTCAATGCCTTCACATAATCCCTGTTTGCTGATTTGTCAGGAGTAGATAACATCTTGTGTTCTGTGTTTACACTGACCTTGTTCTCCTCCAGACGCTCTCTGGAACATCAAAAAGCAACCTTTCAACTAACTGCTTACCTTTACCACTGACGGCTGCAGAATGGGGAAAAGTTCATCTAACCTCTTAGTTTGGGACTCCTGCTCACTGTGGTAAAGGTCATTGTTCAGCTCTTCATCTGACATATAGTGCTGGGGAGCAGGATCTATAGTATATCACTATCAGCCATTACCAAAGACCAAGGAGACAATCATATTTACCTGTGTCATCAGACAGTTGTAAGATCTATTCTGGGACTCTGCATTTCTTTTTACTAATCCAAGCCATTTTTTTTCATCATAAAAAAACAACCTCTATTATTTTGGACACATCCTTTGGTCTAATCTCTATTTGGGCTTCTCTATGAAGCCTGTACACACTCCACCATTATAAGAGAAGGTGATCAGTGGTTACAGTTACTGGAGGGGGAAAAAAACAGGTCAAATTCCCCTGTGAAGGGAACACCTGTCACTAGCTGTAGGCACCATGTGAAACCAAGTCACTGCCTCTACTTTCAATAACTAACCACCACATTACAATGGTTTAAGTAGCCTGTAGAAAAGGAGCACCCTAATCCCATCCTTTTACTGATTAATGCAAAACAATTATGTTTAAATCAACACAAGCAATGAAATCTCCTTAAGCACTGGGTTGCAATTAAGCTAAGCTAACATGACTAATTGTTCATTTGTAATAGAATGGACTGGGGTGAAAGGGTAATCCTAAATGCCTGAAGGAAACAAATATGTACCAGCAATCCCATGGTTAATATACAATAAAGCAGGGCTATGGTAGCCTATTGACCATCACCTGTTGGCTAATTCAGAATGGGATCATAAATTTAGAAACTTAATTGCTTGCCTATATGAATTTGTAAAAATTTTGATTGTTATTGTTTTGATGGGTAGTTTGGCTTACACTTCTCCGGGTCCCTTTTTCTTTTCGTGGGTCATTTAACAAGATCAGCAAAGCCCACAGTACAGGAAATGGTAACACTGTTGCAGTTATAGAGAACATTTACTAAAATTCAACACGTTTACCATTGAATGATAGATGTATCTATTTTAAAACACATTTCATGCTCTAGTCTTTCTGCTATGGAGTGAAGAGAAAAAACGTTCAGTTTTAAAAGCAATTTCCTGCAATTTTACACCTTATGTCATGGGGCATATAGAAAATGTAGCGGTTTTAGATTAAATTTGATGCAAACACACACACGATGCAGAGGCAACAATGGCATGCACAAATGCACATTCCTGGACTATGTATATTCCATTAGGCTACAACTAATTATGTAACAATGTAGCCAAATCTCGAGTAATTTGGTCAGCTGTACACGCGGACTGCCCAAGGGCTTGACTGGGCTACATAGAGTACATTTGCCTACAGTACTCTCAAATATCCGCTCGGATGCTTCTGACCCACGCATATGTTGAAAGTGCTGCTTTAAAGATACTGAAAGTTAAAAGGATAGATTATTAAGGATACTTAGAACGACAGAGGAAGTGTGCGCTGCGACTAGGCTACAGATAATTCAGTTCTGTCACTCACAAACACGCGTTACTAACAGCTCAAAAGGTTATGGTTTTCATCCGGAACGCACCTCAAAGCAACTCTACGTCAGTGTTCACAGACTGTCCATGTTTTCGAAGCAGCGCACAGGCATTGGATAGTTGTATTGAGCTTAAAATACCATTGGCTCACTCAGCTGTCACTGTTGTGTTTCCGGGCTGAACGTGGCAACGTCTGGACCAAGCACGTAAGTAGACACTATCCACTAAGGTAATGGGATCGTGTTTCATTCAAAATAGGTGAAGATTAAAAAACGAACTTCAGTTTAGTCATTTGTTTTATGTCCTGTCGGCATCCGCATCGTTGTCCCTCGCTTCTGAATTCTGACTTAAAAGCTTTAAAGCCTACCATACTGAAAAAGTTTTACCTCATTCGTACACACCTGCTGGTTGAAACAGGTAAGTTTATGTCTACCCGACGGTTTATTGCAAGCCAGGAACATGATATCTGACTGATTAAATTGCTAGAAAATGTCAGGGTAACACACTTACTCTGGCTTTGTAATGGTATTGCCCTGCGTACGCTACAAAAAGTCTGTCAGATATCTTATCTTGTTTCTCAATGCTGTATTCACAAAGGCTTTGCATTGCACTGTTTTAAAGCACTTACAGAGTAATGCCTTCAAAACGGTGTCAGTCCTATGTTTGTCAATTAGAGCAATTTGTTAAAACTAATTTAGCTACAGTACTACATTCAATTTACAGTGTTTTGCATACATTTGTATTAAAAATAATCAGTCTCAGAGCTGAGTGGTGCAGTAGTCTAATTGGTCTAATAGCTGCATAATTGCAGCAATGAGTTGGAATCCCGTTCTCAGCATACAACATTCACAGGGGTCTTGTATAGGTAAATTTGGATCAGCACCATCTGATGTTGGTGAGGTGGATGTCAGACAGTTGACTTGGTTTTTTTTAGCTCTAGCAACTCCTTTTGGCAGGTTGGGTGCCTGCAAGCTCAATTGTGATTGTTGGCTGAGGAAAGCTCAATCAGTGTGCAGTGTGATAACAGATACGTTTGACAAAGTATGCATTGTAGGACACATGTCTTGATCTTTGACTCTCCCAAACCTTTCCTAAAGCTTTATTGCTTATTGGAAGTGACTAAATTTGGATGGTCTAGTGGTCTAAGCCATTGACACCACCACCACATGCATGAATTGGCATGGGCTTGGAAACCAGCCCTCAACCATTTGACTCCTCCTTGCACTGTCTTGCCTATATTTCCAACACTATTCTAAATCTTCAATAAATGCAAAACAAACTTCACTAATACGCCTTAAGGTCAGTTAACCAATATAAGTAGACCCATGAAACCATTTTTAGTTGCTAAACTTTGCATTTGTTGCAAACTGTTTTGCAACCGAGAGAACATTTACTCCACTCTTCAGCGTGGCATTAAAGCTTTTAATTTGTTCTTAATTACGTAAACAGAAGTTATCATTCTGCTTAATTTTAAAATATGTTCTTTACAATCTGAGAAGTGCAAGGGTCACAACGCGTATCTATAAATTCCTGGCTTCTTTAACTGGAGTGAAGTCTGAGGAAACGTGTGTGTGTCCGTGTGTCCGTGTGTCCGTCAAAGCACATTACACAAGCCTACAAGCGAACGTTTGGTCTACCAAACGTTGATTATTCTTTCTGACAATTTTACACTATCCAGGGCTAGGTTAGCAACTATATAACAGTACTGGTGAATCACAATTGTTTTCTCCTATTCATTATTCACTGAAAATACATCACTTGCGATATTAGCATTGAATAATACCCTAAGGGACTTGTGTGACTGGCTTACAGGAGAATTTAGATTTTTAACCAACAAATCTCTATATTTGATGTAAATTGCTTGTTATAGAAGTGTCCTGACATTTTTTTTTGTGTGTCATTTTACTGTTGTTTTATATGTTTTAAGAAACTTACCCCAACCAACAGTTTTTATTTTCCTTGTTTAGCCATGTGAGGGCAAAATATAAAAGTAACATTAAAGCTCAGAAAATACCCAATTAGTAATTCATCCATTTAGAAACTACTGATGACATTGTCATTCTAAACATTGTTATAGGTTTATTCCATTTTGTTACTTTGTCAAGTAAGACCTATCAGTCCATTCTAGCAGCATTCCACAAAGTATTGAACAGCTGGAAGGATAACCACTTCAGTCGCACAAAATCTTAATGAATATGAATAGAATGTTGTGGATAACGTTCAGAATGGGTCTAAAGTTGTATTTGGAAAAATGCATTTGTGACTTGTAAACTAACTTTCCATTTGTATGTAATATACAGCAGGCATTCTGTTGTGTATATGCTGATGTCACTAAATGAATTTCCATAAAAAATGGGCAAAAAACTTTTTGTCACTTAATTTCTTCTGTTCAACATGTACCTGAATCGCTAAGAGCTTTTTTCCTTCTAGTAGAACATTTTGGGTGAGCATTTGGTAATGTTGTTTTAGGGTAGCCACACATACTGAATAACAACAATGACAAAGAGAGTAGATGATTTGGGTATCTTTCTTGAAACAAATTGAAATAGAAAAAGAAACATTTGGACCTTTTTTTATCGAATCATCTACATAAAAAATGATTTAGTTGTATTAAAAAAATTTTTTTTACATCCATTGCTACTCTGCTGGTGTTGTCAGAACCAGGTTGTCTTCCATTTACTTTCACTATTTTACAAAACTTCTCAACACCTAGGTTTTGAAGTTCTGTTGGAATATTTTTTTTCTATAAATGACATGCCTTGTGACCAACCCTTGTGAATAGGCAGACAGTTTTTTTGTCCCATGTTAAAACCTGTTTTACTCAAGCTCTGTACAGTTGACTCACTTCACGTAGCTCCTTCGAGCTCAACACATTCTTGACAGTTTGTGAAAATCAGTTCCCTGGTTGTTTTTGTTGTAAAATTAAGCAACTTTTACAGTAATTTGCCTCCAACCCTGAATTCAGAAATTTACTCTTGCTATAGTGACTTTGACTGGCTCTGAATGGCAATGCCTTTTTAAATTTGAGTAATGAATTGGCTTTGCTTGCCTGCTTTATACATATCTCTTTCCCTCAGGGTATGAATATGGTAGCAGGCATTATTCAAATTGCCATGGTGGCAATGAGTATCTTGATCGAAACTGCTGAAGGGAAAAAAGACAAGGTGCTGTATTGTTCAGGTAAGTTGGATGTTTATTTGTCCACTTATATGTAATGTAGCACCTGTTGATAATCTATGCAGACTATAAAGTTGCATAGTGATGCACCGTAATGAACAGTTGAAATTTTGTGAAACAATGTCTTCTATGATTGTTTCCTATCATTTGACCTGCCAGAGCGGTTTTGTCCAGTTCTAGATGTTATCTTTTCTTTAATCAGGGGTTGCTTTTTAAAAAAAAAAAAAATTGTAATCAGTGTTACCATCCAATTTTGTTTTAAAAATAATAAAAATTGAAAATCTGTTTAATGTTGAGCTGTTTTTTGTACATGCAATGTAAAACATTACTGATAGTGTAAAAAGGTTAGAAAAATTAGATATTTACAATGTTTTTTTTACATCTACATACCAGAATGCAGCAATATGGAAAACCAAAGTTGTAGTGTTTTCACTTTTCAAGTCAAAACAGTCTTAGTAGTTGTGTTTAAAGCTAAATTAAACTTGCTGAAAGGCTGCTCATCCATCATTGATGCACTATCAGACATTTTGGTCCTTTGAACACAACAGCGACACCAACATTGAGTCTTACCAAACCTTGGAATCATCCTTGCATGACTATGTAACACTTGTCAAGCTACCGGTGCAAACTCTCAGCGCAGTATGCCATTAGTGTAGCCTACTGTGCGTCATAGCATCAATTACATTTAAAAAGCTGTTCGAAGCCCCCCAGGCATACAGTCTGACATCTGGCATGAAAATACTGTACAATTCTTAGTCAGGCAATACCCCCGTTGTAGGTCTGGAAAAAAAGCCTAAAGCCTCCATTTTGAATGAAAGAATGGCTGGATTCTATCTAACTTACCATTCAAAGTGTTAAAAGGCTCATTTACTTTTGTGTTGATATAATTATTTATGTATTTGGAGGACTTCATAAAAAGATGTCTTTAACAGTTACATATATTTTTACAGGAGTTTTATGTATACTTATAGAATTTTAAAGATCTACTTTGTTAGAAAAAAACCCCCCAGCTGAACAGAAGTGTTTTACGTATTATTTTATGTTTACCTTGGTTGGCTGCTGTCCCGCCTCTCTTTCAGCTAAAACACTCTGCTCTGTCTTTCCCCACTGTCACTGTCCAGTAAAGCATAAAATGCCAGAAAATAAATCTTTTAAAAAATAAATATACACTGTGTATAGATATAGATTTTTATGTCTTACCAACAGTTTTGTTTACATCATGGCTTATTTATTTTTGTTACTAATGTACACCCTGTCATACCTCAATTTTGTGATCATTCTTTTAATTGTCCGTCAAGCTAATTTCATTTGAACACACAATCTTATAGTTTTAATTTTCTTTACCTATGGGGATGCATGCTTTATTTTTTAGTGAAGGAGTGTATTTTACTAATGTGTGTTTCTTTTAGCATGCAGGGCTGTTGTTGATGAGCTCAATTATTCAATCAGTCAGATTGATCCAAAGAAGACCATTCATGTGGGAGGTTTCCGACTCAACCCTGATGGAAGCCTGACTGATAAAAAGGTAGAGCTACCTTAGTTGAGGCACATTTGAATAATATTCCACATTGCACTTCACTGAAGGAAACATTTCTTAGTACACAAGGCTATTGATTTGTACATCCCAGAAGTAAAATATTTTATGATTTATTAATTTGAGATTTGATGGAAGCATCATTCATACCATTAAAGAAAGCATATTTAGTATTGATACTTGGCAACACTAGGCCCAATGGTTTCACAGTTGTACCTGCTTTGCTTGATTGTGAAACATCCCAGCAGAAGAAAAGATATGCGTTATGCGATATGCATTGCAGTTTATTAGTGTGCGCCACGTTAGCAGTTTAATAAAGTGTTTCACCTGCAAATGCTTAATCTAAAGTTTTCTTATTGCTTAACGCTATGGAATAAAGGGGATATTTAAACCACAGCCTTTTCCTCTTTTCCTAACCAAGTGTTGTTTTAGTGTGAAGAGGTCAGACCTGCTAGTGTTCCAGTGTCCTATTCTCACTGTCCAGGGACCTTCATTAGCTGCTCAGCTCCCCTATTGATCTCAGGGGTTAATCCCCTTTTGATCGTAATTGATAGCTAACAACGTGCTGTTTATTTAACTAGGCTCCTTGTTGTTTTCCCTCTACCCCATGGATATTTCAAGTTAAGTTTAAAGTAAAAGATGTTAAGATATTATATTTCCTAAATCCCAATATGACTCCACTTCTCCCATTGATTTTGGTCCCATTCAAACCTTCCACAGGCATAGGATTAGAAACATTTTAGAGTTGGATGATTTTAGTCTAGAAGTATCGTCTTGACCTTCTCTTGCCACATGATAATAGTTTGTGACATCCGCTTGTCTCCTTCCTTCCTGTCCATTATGCTCAATCTATGCATCAGCTGTGTATGTCATATTCACAGACTCCCATCAAGTGTTTCCTAAAAGAGGGTTCACTTGAAAAGAAATGCTAATTACAGTTCCTATACCCCAGTGAGACTTGTTCATATTCCGTTTGGTTTGCCCTCCAGCCGTGGGGGTGTGCCTCCGCAATATCCCTGTTGTTGTTAGTAGAGAGAGACTGAATGCAATGATACAGCTCCACTATAATTACTTAATCAAATTGAACATTCATAGCAGAGGAGTTAAGCGTCGAATGACTCGGTTCGGTATCACAATGCTCTGAACAGTAAGCACACTGACTTGACTGAGAGTGAAACCGCCTACAGACATGGCCGCTCAACCTTTTTGATGAACTTCTGTGCCAGCCGCTCTACGCCACGGCGTACCTATTGCGTTAATTAACACCTTTTTTTTTTTTTAAACTTCTCCTTAATAACCCAAGGTACCCTCCCCCAGCTCCGCTGCACCCACTGGCTTTTGACCCCGTCTGAATCGAGGCGGGGGGGGTGTCCAAGCTTAGATGCCATCATAGGAGATTTGCTGCTCTTAAGTCTCCGTTGCTCTCCACAGCAACCAGTGGGGATCCCTGAAGGCAGCAGTGACGCCAGCACAAAGTTAAACCTGCAACGATGAATTATCAGGCCAAAGACGTTGAACTTAGTTGAATAAGTTGAATCGAGTTGTTCCATTTGTGTATGTACATGGAAAGGGTTTAATTAATGTATTCATTCTCAATGAACGTTTCTGCCTAGACAAATAATTACTGTCACTCTCCATTAATAGACACAGATTCTGGATAGTCACGATAAAGGTACACGCAGCAATTTTATTTTTTTAATGTTAATACATATTTTTCCTGTTTTGAAAATGATTCACTGTAAACGGTTACATTAATAAGTTCTAGTTTTGATTAATTTGTGTTTTCATTGGACCATATCATTCACACCAGAAATTGAAAGGCCCTTTCCGCGGTGTTACAATAATGGCTGGTTTTCCAATGGGAATTCAATAGAGGATAGCATCCCTGAGAAGTCTTTTCTCTGCCAGGCCTGCAGTCCCCTCTTCATTCTTCAGTAAAAGTGTGATTGACAGGCTCCTTTCAAACCCCTCAGACTGGCAAGGAAGGAATTTAATTCCACACCATTTTCAGGATAGCATGATAAGGATTCAGCTTGAGGTTGGACTTTTATTATTTGGTGATTATTTTTTTAAATGTTTGAGGCAGAATTTTCGTAACAATTAAGTTAAGATCTTATACATATTCATAAAATACACCTATGGTGTAAAAAAAAATAATCGGAATAGTGAGATATAATGTTCACAAATTTGTTCACACAAATTGCTGCTATGGTTGACTGCAGTGAACACTTGATATTGCAGTTTTAGTTTTGAATCGACTTACTTGTTGAGGTGGTTAAGTCTTTCCTTCATTTTTTGTGGTAGACCATCCACAATGTTAACTTAGTTACATATCTGTACATTCAACCAGCTCCCTGGCCTTTACATTGAAAATAGAAAGAAATGAGTGGCAGTGATCAGGAAGAACTTAGCAGTACCTTTTTATCTTATTTGTGAGCAGATGGCAGTGAGCCACGGAGCCCCTTTGTGTGACTAAGAGTCAGATATATAAAAAAAAAGAGGTGGGGGAAAAATGCTTCTATAATGTAATCAGTGAGGCCGGAAGGGTCCGTACCAAGGCTGAAAGGGGACAATAGGGTCAGGGATATATCTACATTGCACGAAATCCAGTTCATCTGCAATACACCCCCCCCCCTTCCCTAGCCCAGCACCTTTTGACCAGGATTGACAAGGAAAACGTCCTGCTTTGATCATCGGAGGGTGGAGGAGATGAACCGTCAAAAGGGACCAGAGGATGAGACTGAACTGTTTAGCCTGCACTTGGCTGCTCCTTAGTTCAGCCCCCCCTTCCTTCCCCCTCCGACCCTTTCAACGCCCCCCCTCCGCCACCACCCTCTTCCTTCTCTCCTTCCGGGGAGGCCACGGGGTGGGAGCATAGTGCACCTTGACCTGTCTAGACACCATTGCATGTTTTGTCCTGTTTCCAAGGGGAAGGGGTATACTTCTACAGGTTAAATGTCATAGTTCCAGCATAGGGGAAGCAGGGGTTGTTTGTGTGATGGGAATGGAAGCTAGGGGTCACCAACATGACCTGAAGGCATCCCAAGGAACATCATAGAACCGGGCTCAAACTCCGTTTGTAACATTTAGATTAAACTTGATGATTTTATTTTTATATGTTTTTTTTTTTTTATCCACCAGGTCCCTCTTGCTAGATCTGAGGCCAACTTGAGTGAGCTCCTGGAGCGAGTTTGTGATAGCATGAGTGACTATGCGCTGCATGTGGATCCAGACACCAAGAAAAAACAATACAAGAGGTTTGCTCCAAGAGGTTCCGACACTGGGGATTTTCCTGATTTTAACCATTTCAAGTTTGATGGTCCAGAGGGATCCAATTCCCTAAAGTTTGCGGTAAGGTGGCAACCATTTCATCTAGTCCTGTTTCTATAACATATTCACTCATGCTATATGCCATAACGTTCATACTTTACATTTCAGATTAGAAGTAGATAAACAATTTCTGCATGTCCATTTTATTTTCAAGTATTACTTTTGTAAAGTGTTTAATGATATTGGTACACGAGAAACTGGTTTTGGTGGGGGGGGGGTTAAACGAGGCAAATCATTGAGTTTAAAGCATACGAAACACCTATACTATGGCCTATGATATCGCAGCTTATTATCTGAAAATCCAGTTCCATTTGTGATAATTGTGCCTTAACTTTCAAAAATATATATATTGTCCTTATATATGTTTACATATATTGTCCTTTTACTAACTTCAAAACCTAAGTCCTTCTACTACTATCTTTATATTTAAGATATCACCAGAATCGGTAAAATATAAAACCATTTATTGAAACAACAAGAAATCTGTAGAAGTACATAAGTATGCATTTGTCTTTTTCCATTAGTATTGTTCAATTATTTTTTTAACTGTTATTATGATTATTCATGTTTGACATTTAATCTGGATGTTTTTCATTCAGTGGCTTAGACTACATGTTAAACCATAACGCCGGCACAAATGCATTTTTCTTTTTTCCATTTACAATGATCTTGCGGTCTTGCATGTAACTTTAATATATTTAGGATGAAGTTAGCCAACCCTTAAGCCATCAAAGATGTGCATGCGTGTGGGTGTGTGAATTCGCCAATCGTGTCGCCTGTCTGTTACATGAGTCATCCAAGATGGCTGAACGGCATGGCGAGAGGCAGTGTGCCTCATGGTCGTGCCCACTATTGTGTGAAAAGACATGCTTGTGAATCTCTCATGTGGGGAGAGCCTGTTTTTCCTGTCTGTCTGGTGGGAACCCATCCCGTCTTCTGTTACAGTGTGAAAGCATTGTGGAGGAGTTCGAAGATGATATCCTCTCTCTGTTTGCCAAAGAGACTGACCATGTGGTCGACAAGTTATGCAATGAAGTATCAGGTACGGTTTCAGACATGGTGTGGTTTCTCTTTCACTAGGCCTCCTGTTGGCTCCTTACTAACATTGTTTTGCCAGTGAAGCAAAATAACCTTTATAACACCAACATTGGGTTTCTATTTGATTTCTGTGTATGATTGTGTTTCAATTACTCATTCGTTTTTGCATGAACATATTGTAACACTAATGGGCTTTGAATAGCTTTAAAGAATAGAGGAGACGTCTTTTGAATGTGACATTTAAATGACGCTGCATTTTTGTTTTTGTGGCGCTACATGTTTGTGTCCCCCGTTTACTTACCTGGGAATACACAAATGATTATGTATCCTAAAAAAGGATATGAAAGTGTTTACAATCAATCACTAACTACCTTTGGTTACACTTTATTTGGATAGTCAAAAGTACTATCTGTAGATGCGCTACAGATATTTGCACTATTAACAAACGATCAAAAACAAAGTAAATGCTTGCAAAGGTTAAGATTAGGGTTAGGTTTACAATAAATATTATTGTAAGAGTTAGGGAAAGCAGTAAGGTTAGCGATATGATAAGGTATTAGGTTAGTGTTAGCTAGTTAATTGAAATGTTATTGATAGCCTGTAATAGTCGATCTGTAGAATGCTTTACAGACAATCCAAATAAACTGTTACCCTACCTTTTATTGCAGCTTTATTTGTAATGTCATGATTTCTCCCTTATGTAACTGTCGTCTCTCATCCGCCATTTTGTTTCTACACTTAAGCGAGGGTTCTTAAACAGAACAGCTTAAAAAGCATTTATTGTTATTCTTGAGACTTCATGATTTTAACTTTTATTTGTTACCTGGTACAGCCTCAGAGGATAATGTTGTGAACCTATACGATTCTGACACTCCATTTGATAACTTTTTCTTTTTTAAACAAGTTTTTGGTCATAGGGTGGGCTGATAGTTTGACTGGCATATTTACTGCTGTTTTAGTATCTTGGGTATTTGGAATCAATATTTTGAACATAAAACCTCAGCTTCTATTAGTCAATATGTGTGTGTATATATATTTTTTTTCATTAAGTGTCATTGCAATACATGGTGTTGCCTACCAGATGTCAGCAAATATTGATAGTTATTTTCAACAGGCCATCTGAGAAGATGGTAGACTAATTTCTGTCAATATTTAATTTTCAGATCACTGTAGAGATACCACATTCCAGAGTGATGAACTATAGTTTAACATGCATCTCTGCAGTGGATGATCGGACCAGTTTATATTTAAAATGAAGAAACTATGCCTAAAGGATTTTGTCAGTCAACTTGAATACACTGAAATAAAGTTTTTGTAAATGATGATGCTTGACTAACATTGTCAAATTCATTCATTTGGTTTATGAGAGTCTGGTGGATTTCTTTAGTTAGTCGTAGGAACTTTCAGACGGGTGTTGCTAGAGGAAGTGGTGGTACTTGAAATAATAATAAAATGAGTGCAAAATAAAATGACTCAGTCTAAATGTGCAGTGATCAACCTTGAGAGACTAGGAGGAGACAGCCATGAAAAAAAAAATGGGCTGGCATCCTAAAGGCAAGATGAGCTGAATCAGCTATTCTTGACCCTTTTGGCCTTTCAGCTTCATCAGCTGATCAGTTATAGAGTGCTTGTAATGTAGCGTCTAAATCGGTTACTTAACACAAACCAATTCTTGGTCCAGAATTCAGTCTTTGGATATGTGCTTGATGGGTTGTATTTAATATGCACCATGCATTCTCGGTGGAGGAGGGAGTGTGTTCTTCATTTTGATATGAGCAGACCCCTTATGTCCCATTTTCTATCCAACAATAAAATTTCTAGTCTTGATAAACTTTATTATGTGATCTGAAATATGGGCAGGTATGTTAGTTAGCCACCACCCCCCCTCCATTTTTTTTTTAAATACACCTTTTAGATGATCCAATTTTTGGATGTATTATTTTGTTGTTTATTTAACGTGTGATGTTATGCACTATTTCTTTATAGATCAGAACATGTGATAAATGTATTTAAAGAGATTCCTCTGTTGGCGAAAAGCTGAATTTGCATTTTACAACATGTTTCTAAAGTACTGATTGAATTACTTACTCCAGAGATTACTTATTTGTGCTGTATGCGAGAGTAATGCAAAACTTTGTAGACAATGTTAATTTTTGTGTAATGACCCTCTCTACGTCATTCAATAATAAAAGCATAGTCAGCTTTAGTCATGTCACATTTTGGGGATTTATGATTTAAATATTTTCGTTTTGGAGGAAATGTTTTACACAACATTCATTTAAAACTTTTCTGTAAAAAGATGTAAGTTTTGAAAAAGCAATGTATGGGTCAAACTTTCACAAGCTACTTGTGATTAGAAGAAACCCTATTGAGCAGATGGTTACATCCAGTATATTTAATTTTCATTATCATCAGGAGTTACAGAATTTTGCCCTTACTTCACTTCCAATTCTTTCAAAACAAAGGTCTTTAACTTGTTGCATTTCCATAGAATTTGTGTTTGTGGTTTCTTCTGGCTTAAGAATGTGTCAGCGTTTCTTTGTGTGCATAGCTGTCTCTGGATGTCTAGGGCTTCAGCTTAACTTCATGACAGATCAAGGGTTACCAAGGTACTGTTGGCAAGGGGCTTCACAGTGGCGGGACAAACTGGACCACTAAATGCTCATTTCCTACGCATGTTAGTGCCTGAGAGGACTCCTGGAGGGGTGTTGCCTGATTAAATGCATCTCTCACACAGGTAATGAGGACTATATGATAAACCGTTTTGTCAAATTTCTCAAATGCAATTGCACTGGTCCAGGAAGACTATCTCATTCAGAAATGTTGGGAAAGTGAATCTTTCCCTTACTCTCTATAAAGTTCAGTCACTCAGCTGTGGCATTAACTTGTATTCTAACAAGATTAAAATATATTTGTCCTGGAGATTAGCATACTTAAGTCCTCCTTTGCCTTTTCGGTAGTGGTAGTGGGCTTTGATCTGTGTTGCGTGGCAAGAGCCTAGCTTGGGCCCAGCCATTCCAGTGCCAAGTGTGAAATTAGCCTGATGTCATCCCCATTCTTCATCTTATACATCTTTCACCAGCTTAATTATATTTCCGCCACAAAGCCCTAGCGCTTCATTCCATATTCAAGTTTGACTAGGAAGCATTTAAAAACCCTGGATAAATAACTCTGTGGGGGGAAGGGACAGGATGGATCTTTTGTTTAACAGACACACGAGGCATCAATACTTTCTGATATGTATTTTCATTCTTGAGACTGCCCTTTGCCTCTGGCAATTGGAGAGGTTAAATTTTATGACACAGGATATGTGAACTTATAACTAAGATGTAGGGCATTCTATTTCTTTATTGTCTGTTGTTATCATCGGAATGTGGACATACTTTTAAGGGCTTTAGAATGGCGTGATGGCTGAAGTGGTCAAATCATTTGCATTTTCATGTCTAGATTCAGAGAACAAGAATGTGGCAGAACTTTCTAAACTTTCACTTTCATCAACATGAACAGTTATCCAGGAACTTGTCAGGTAATTGATGCAAACAAAATGTAATGAAGCTATGGAAAGTTGACGGACAGAACAATTTCCATGGTGGGCATTTTGGTCAAAATGTACGTAATTAAATAAAATTCCTTTTCAGGGACATGTTGAATTCTGAGGTGTAGAAGTAGTGATGTTAAAGGGCCACCTGCAACTATGACCGAGGGCTTTGACCTTCATCGGGGTCTCCCAGCCACAGACTCCATTATTGAGGAACCAACCGAGTAGCTGGGCGTCTGGGGGGCACCGGCTTTTCTCAGCCCAGAGAGCTCATCAAGTCAGTGACCGTTGGGCGTTACTTCCACATACAAGCTGGGCAAGAATAGAAATGCAGATGAGGTTCTGGGGCATTTAGGAACAGGTCAATGCTGCGAATGGTGCGCACAGATAGCTCACCCTGTTTTGTTTGGATCCTTTTCAGGTTTTTGCTACTTTCTATACGTGTTTGAGAGCATCAGGTAATACTTAGAGCGCAGAATGTTGCAACCTACTTTGTGACTAACTTCAGCCTATTGGATGATGTCTGACTTGTTTGGATGTGATGTATTTAAAATCATAAGTATACTTTAGTATGATCATATTCAAGGGGTGTATTGATGTTTTGGATGTACCTGGTTGATGTATGTAAAAGAAAAGTATATTGTTGATAAGTAACTGTTGTAGGCAGAAACTGGTGATGGTATAGTTTTCAACATACTGTTATTGACTTCTCTGTAACCAAGGTCTCTGATGTAATTCATGAGGATGTGCATTTTATTGAACCTACTAGATTTAATGTTTCCATAATATTATAATATTAAATGTGTTATCTGTTGTGGGTATGTTTGACAAGGTCAATGATTGGAATACTGAGTGAAATGGTGGTTGTGGGATTCTTGAGACACTTTTGAGATCATTAGAGCCCATCTAAGCACTTTCTGGGAAATAGGGAAAAAAAACTGTACAACTTCACTACATTTTAGCATTTGAGACGCTGATTCTTTATGTTAAGGTCTTAAGCAACTCTACTTGGATCTTGATGGCTTGCATTAAGCCAAGTGGCCCACTGACCTGAGTAATGGAAACATGTTATGACATTGGTATGAGTGGTACATTTAAAATGAGGTATACTATGTTGCATATACTGTAACTATGCTGAATACAACGTTGTGGGGAAGCTCGGTGTAAGGTCATGTCAAACTTTTCTTTGTGGTCCCAATGACTGTGTAGTAGTTTGCATTTACTGAATAATTTTAGAATAAGCTTGCCTGGGGAAACCAACAGGAAAGTTGTCTATTGTCAATGGAAAATCATTTATACAGATATTTCAACAATTTAATCTTGAACAATAAAACTTTTTTTAAAGCAATTTGAACTATAAACGGTTCACATGAAAGTCCTGCTATACTTTAATAACTCTGTAGTGTTATGTTACTGTCCTCTTACATCTGTTGTACCTGGTGTTTGGACATGACACAGTACCTTTACATGTATGATAAACATTTCAGAAATGCACACTAGTATACTGTACCTTGGACCATAAATTGCTTATTTAAATGAAACCCAAAGGAAAATGCAAGTGTCTTTATGGTTATTACTAGCATGTTATTTCTATTTAAACACCACTTTATTATTACACTGTAAAATAGAGTATTACCATAGTGCATTAAATATTGCATTTTCCATTGTAAGTTCATTTAACTGATGACCACCTACAAATAGCAAATAACATGCAGTCTACTCTGTATGAAAAAAAAAAAAACAGCCAGAAATATGTCCATTGAGAACCAGCCCATCCAGAAAAAAAGCATGGGGCAGGCATGGTAACGAGGAAATTAACTTGCATATATGAACACCAATTACTTCATTGGAAGACACTATTTTGAATTGGTATTATTGTCCACATTTTGTTCTATACTTTTTTCTGGATGAAATTCTCCTTGCTGTGAATTTTAACCTTCAAGACAGGCCACTAATTGTTATGCAAATTGATATTCGGTTATTTCAGCACATGTGGTTTGGCTATATCACATGTATGCCTTATTCCAAAATTGGCTGTTTCTAAATTAACACAGTTGGTCAGCCTATTACAGCACTGATAATTGGCGTGCTAATTGTTTATAAGCACGACAAGAAAATAAAGGATTTAAATGTGTGTTAGTATTCTTGTGGTTTATTTACTTACGGTTAATTACACAGTTATGATACAAATTATTTACATTTGTTTCATATGAAAGAATACTGAAAGAAAAATACAACCCAAACTTTGTCCTTCGTTATTCATATGCTTAAAAAGTATGTAAATTCACGTTGTAGCCAAATACCATCTGTAATGGCAATAGCCCATTCCTGATATAAACATTGAATGTGTTATTTAATTGTAGCACAGTACTCATAGAAAAGTTCATTTACAGAACTTTTAAGGCATTGTGTTTTAAGTTTGGATTTTAATTTACACACACTTAGATTAACAATAAAAGATCATTCACATCATAAGACCACAATTTGGTATGGATACAGCAACTTTTGTCTCATGATATACAGGTGACAGATTGCAGCTTTCATGCAAAGGCCTCTAAACGTTTCATTCACAAAAAGAAGTTATTGCAAGATAAATAAGTTATGTAAACATTCCAGTGCTTCATTGCGAGAAACAATATGGCCGCTTAGTCTATGAGTACTGTTTATAAATATGATTTTTCCCCTTCAAATTACAAAATGTATTTCAAACTATGGAGAGCATGGGCTATTTGACAAGCCAACCTTATACAGTATATCCGTTATGACATCCAATAACATTTCTTTAGCGCTGGAATGGTTAAAGTGAATGGTTGAAGTGAATACATCGGCTATGATTTGTAAAAAAAACTCCTTGCTTGGCACTGAAATCCCGATTTGAGCGGGGTTACATTGGATTGTGTTGGTATGTGGAACTGACCCAAAACGGTTGAATTTCCATAATAATTTCAAATGGTTATCTGTTCAATTCAACGATGTTTGCCTCCACCCGCCATTCTTCTCTATTAAACCATTGGATATGAGCTATACGCGCGCATAACTTGAACTTTGAGTTGCAGCATTTGTAACCAATGGAACACTTGCATGAAAGTTTGTCTTACGCGCTTGCATGCTAGACAAATATAGCGGTTTGCAAAACAGCCTACTGCTTTTTTTCTTGCTAGCTGTTATAAGAGGTCCTTTAGTGAAAGTTCAGTTTGACTGCATTCCTTTTATGCAATGTATTTCAATAGATTGGGTGAAGTTTAAAGAAGCCTAATTTATAGGCCTAGGCTATTGAATATATTATGTATTTATTTTCATGAAATCTCAGTCTCATAACAACACATCTAATCAGAGCTGATCTATTTAGATGAATGCATTGATATGTAATGTTCACGACATATCTATAGTTAATGCAGAACTTGAATTCGAATATAAAAATGCACTGTTAGCAGATAATACGCATAATTCAACGCCTATGTTTCACTCCATTTAACTCAGACAGGCTGCATTTTTACAATAAACAAAGGAAACTCGGAGAACATTTTCAACATGAACTTCAAAATACAAAAAGGAAACGGTTTGATAAAAAAACAATTCAGACTATAAATTCACAGTTTCCAAAATGCAGCAGAAAAAATCTTTGGACTTCAGCATGTTTTCACTATTTCAGTCGAATGTGTCGAGGAAAAAAACTTGCTATAAAAACTAAATAAAAACCAAAGAAACTTGTATGCTTATGAAGCATTCAAGTTCCAGGGGAACATGGCGAAAGTGTTACAACACAAAATGTTTTAACCCCTAGGCCTATATATATACACAGAATATTGCAAAATCCTGTCTCATTCATAAGTTTTAAATATTTGCTGGTATTTTGTACAATGGCCCTATAGAGTAATGTATTGCATTGTAGTCTGTTTCATCAATCGCTGTCTGATTTTTCATCCTTAGATGAAGATGTGGCATGATTGTATAGTCCCTGTGCCATTAGGTGCAAGGCTAACGAGTTTTTATTCCCGGTAGCCTTCTTTATTTTGGCCCTCTTGTTTTGAAACCAGATTTTAATTTGAGATTCGTTTAGGCCGAGTTCTTGTGCTAGACTTTGCCTTCTCTGTTCAGTCAGGTACCGATTAGTCTGAAACTCCGTTTTTAGTCTCTGGAGCTGTTCTGCTGTGAAGGCCGTTCTTGGACGCTTGTCATCCTTGCCTGGGGTAGTCGTCGGTGTTGTGGTCGACTTCTTTGGTTTACGAGATCTTGGCCCTGTAGATTATAACACAATTAATGGTCAGTCTTTGAAACGTACAATAATTATGCTTTCAACGTCCTCAAAATGACCAGTAATGTTTGACGTGATATGATGATCTTTACTTTCCGTCACTGAAAGGCTATGTGTTGTAGTCTAACAGGCTAGAATTGGCCTAATAGGATAGCAGTAGGCTATAGTAACCAAGTAGGCTGGGCCTTTCGTTGCAGGCTATTAGAATAAGTATTGTGTGGGCATTAATTTTAGCCAAATATAGTCACAAAAAGCTATTATTGTGGGGCCAAATTGAAGAATATAGAGTATTCTGAAAGGATGCGGGGTTTTGTGTGCATAGGAGATGATGGGTGGGTGTTGATGGGGGGTGGGGTTTGAAGGAGGAGGTATATGTGCCTCTTTCGCGCTGTTACCATAGGAACTACATTTATAAGCTTGCATTTTCCATAAATGTGTAATGAATACCGTGAACATTTATTGAATATCAACTGTTTTTTTAGATGCATTCTAGACCAAATAAGAGAGATTCGCAGATAAACGCTGATTGGCTTCACAAAAGCATTTCAGTGTCAGCCTATTATGAACAGTTTACCATCCATCGAAGCATATTTTTTCGTACCCCCCCCCCACCCCCCGCGCACATAAAACACATGGAATGACGTATTTTATACTGTTTATTTCGTTTCATGTAGATG
>JACXGI010007328.1:0-37846 GCA_016801175.1 Esox masquinongy
TAGAGTTGTCTTGGTGTTGGCTGAGTTGTCTTGGTGGTGGTAGATTTGCATTGGCGGTGGTAGAGTTGTCTTGTTGTTAGTGTTTCTTTTTAACCATTTTTCCAGTTATGTGGGATATATGAAGAGGGGGCTGTGTAAACCATAGGAGAAGCCAGGTGTTTAGTGTCCCTCTTTTTCTCCCTCCCCTAGCTCTCGTTTCGGCCTATCTCTCCACAAACACTGATCCTTCTCTCCCATGTTCCTCTCCTGCTCTTTCTTTCTCAATCTCAACCTCTTTGTCTGTCTCCCTCTCACTCACTTTTCTCCCTCATTTTTAGTCTGAATCTGTCTGCAGGTGGTTATTTCTATCATTCTCTCCTATTTCCTCGCTCCCTGTTTTTTCACCTCGCACTATATTCCTCTCCTCCACAGGATCTCTGCTTGTGTGACTGTATCAGGTTGTGTGCGTGTGTGTGTTCTCTTGATGTGTAGTGGACATGTGCATGGACCCCTGACTTTCCTACCCTGGACCATGTCCAGGCCTCCGTCCCACTGACGGAGCTCTCTGCCAGGGATGGCCTTCTCCACCCAGCCTGTTCTTCTCTGTTTGCCTCACCTTCTGCTTTCTGTGGTCTAGTAGGCAGTTGCCACGACACAGATCACCCAGTAAAACGCTAACAGCCCCAAAACAATTCACACAGAGCCCAGAAAAGGAAGAACTTCTCATATTGAAATGTACCTCCGTCGTATAGGCTGCCTTTCACCAACGGAGCCTCCACGCCCTCTTCTCACCTCCTCCCAATCTCACACGCCATAATAAAACATCCATATTAGCATCACAGACGCAGAGACAAATATTCCCCTCCGCCTCTCCGGCTCCTCCTCTACATCAGCTCTCTGGAATACAATCATTTCCATTACAGTCAGTTGGGTGAAAATATGCAGCAAGACACAAACACGACATAAATGTTAATGATCCGCCGCGGCTCCATTCAATTACATTCCATGAAATATTCAACGGATTCCGGCTCTGATTTAGGTTGGCTCGGAGGGGATAGCGCTCCGCACGGGCGAGGCGAGCAGGGGCATGCACATTAGCTGCTCGCACAGCTTCTCCTTTTTTCTTGACTCTTGTGTCGTAAAGGAACGCATTTCAATTGTCTGCCAATCTTTTGCTCACCGGGCTTGTGGCAGTATGCAACATGGAAATGGATTTGCCAGAGATTCCCATTAAAGTCAATGTTTTTTGGATGGGTGAACCAGCCACCACATTCAGCTTACCCAGCACTGTTACTAGGGAATTGCTGGGGGTCTAAGGGACTTTTTCCCGACTAGTAATTATATTCATTTGACATATACTTTGTTATGCGGATTGGTCACTCCGTATGATATAGAGAGTGGAGGCAAACCATTTCACAGACTGATCCACTTAAAGTGCTGACTGGTGATCCTGTGAAGAAACCAGATGAGCATACCAGCTCTGCACATCAGTTTAAATGTAGTGCAACTGAAAGCCCGGTATTATGTGTGCATGACTTGCAGTGTATCGCGTGTCAGTGCAGAGTTATGCCCCAGGGCCGTTTTCACAGGATCCCTGTGGAACCACACTGATGTCAACATGCTGAGTGTTATTCACAACAGTGGCTAGTACTGTTAAGTCCTTAAGACCTGTGCGGCAAATATGGTCGGACACAATAGGGGCGGTTTCCTGGCGCTGCACATTCTCACTTTGACTTAACATTGAATAGGATCCAACAAATAACATGGGCTGCTCATTGACATGTACACAGCAGTCCACATGCATGTATTTCCTACATGTGTCCAGTGAGTGTCAGGTTTAAAACACCCTCATGAAAGAGACGACTCCCTAACAACGTGCCACTTTCACATTAGCATTCATTAGTGTGGAGAAAATAGTAATTGAACCTAATCTATTGATTGGTCGATGGTTGCTTTCAATGAGCTGGTTCAGCTGATTCATGTCAATGTTGAGGAACAGACTGGCACAAAGCCTATGAAGGAGGAATCAGTCCTTTTACACAAGTGGAAAAACAACAGCTGTATTCAAGGAGCCGGTCCTCAACAGCCGTGTGCGGCTTTCCATGTTTGAGGCAGAAAGATACCCAGGAGAACCACAGTAAAAACGCACAGCCATATTAATTATCGACCCGCTGTGCCACAAACATTAAGCGGACTCTCCACACACATGAGGAAAATCTTTAGTCTGGTGTTAGCTGTTGACTAACATGTGTAGTGCCATAACTACCGGAATAGTGAACAATATGCTCATCTTTAGGCTCAACATTCAGAATGTTAAAATATTTAATCAAGAGGTCTGTGTCCTTTGACCCAGCCAGACAATGTGACAGTGGCGGCCCCTGATTGGCTGCATATTTGGGGCGGTGCCAAATGGTAACAGAATTTATCAACATATGAAAGCTATTACAAACCGTTCTAACAATCCCTTGTCCAACATTGTTGTAGAGGTTACCTTGCAGGTTAGCTAGAGGATGACATCTTCAGGGCAACCTTGAACCGGTTTTCTAAATGTTCGGCCTCATCCACAAATAACCAATCAACAACAAAAACCTACTGGCCCTTCATTACACTTGCTAACTGTAACATTAGTAATGGCGCTCAGGAAAAAGTTGCGGATGACACATAACAAGGTGACAATATAATGAAAAACTATACAGACATTGACTATGGGAATAAGAACCAGGTGTGTGTGAGGGGCATGACGAAGAAAGGACAAGTCCAGGTGTGAACACTGAAGGGAATTGGGGCAGTTGCAGCTTGTAGAATAGTAGACCAGTACAGTCGACTAGTACAGTAGACAGGCTGGTAGACTGGCAACGCTAGTAGACGGGCAAACTGTACTTGAAACAGGTGGCCAAACGAGAAACAAAGAAGTACAGTTCTTGCGTTAGAACTGCAATACAACAAAAGCACGTGAAGTAACTTAGCTCAGCTTTGCTAAAAGTCTGCTGTGCTCCTTTACACAGTATTCCCAATGTGCCCCCACTGGGGATACACCACTTCCATTCCAGTAATCAGTACATTTTTCCAAGTTACATGTATATTGCTTTCCTCTGTCCTCTTTAATTTGATGCTGCATCTTGTTAGATAAAGATGTGTAGTTAGACTTGTCCAATTACTTTTTTTTATAGCTCTGTGGTATCACAATGATGACCGAGAATGAGTCACTATGTGGCTTGCTCTTTAGCGCTATCTTGGCAATACCTGATACAGAAAACTGCATTTAAGAATACATAGACAACCGGTTGTTTATTTCATGTGATGAAATCCCTAGTATCTCATTGATGTAGTGCGCCCCATAACCAAATAATTTACATGCAATCCGAGAGCTGGGTGCCTTTCCCAATTCCCAGATCAGCTGCTGTCAAAGTAGTAGGTAACTAAAAAGCTTGTTTTTTACAATAGATTTTTTAAACATTAAAGAGTAAACACATTAACCATACTTTTTTGAGAATATTTAATATAATCCATACAAAATTACAGTCTACAGTATGTAAATGATTCTTTGAATAAACTTTTTTTTTTATCTAGTCACAATGCCCCAGTGGGAGGCATTTATTCCTCTGCTGCTGTCAATGAAGACAAGTGAGCCAGTTCCAGTGGCAGCCATAAATGCAAAAGCCATAACACCTCATACACCATGTTTTCATAAATGTGTAGGGAGCTGGTAGGGCAGCAGTTTCCCGCTGCACTGTTTTCTTTCTGCTGAAGTCTTTTGTGGATGTAGTGGCTGGTACAGTTAGTGTTTTAAAGGGTCAATCAATGTGACAAAATGGTATTTTCTGTATATCCAAACACATCAGACTCTAATGATTGAATTATTATTGTCATAAGCACATTAACCTATCACACTAAGCCTAGTGAGGTAGCTAATCTCACGTCGTTGGCCCATACATTATAAGCACAGCGTATGTGTCTTAAGTTGCCATAATGCAATTATGGAAATCATTGTCTAAACAGCAAAAACTTGGCATGCTTATCAAAGCCTTCAATAGATTTAGCCAAATCTTAAGCTCAGCAATTCAGTTTGGATACAATAACATAATTATGTAAGTGAGTACTTTTATCACAGACCTATGCCACATATTATAATAATTTATAACCTAAGTCAACCTAAATTTATAACCTAAGTCTCTAAATTTCCTATATTATAATGCCTTTATCTCTGTATATCAAAGTAATGCTATTTTATTTAAAATGTTTACAGTTAAGCAATAATTAACAGATTCATTCCTATTTATCCAACCAAGAGGTGACTCCCCCATTGCTTACAATTTACATCACTTTACCTCGGCCAAAACAATGAAAACAAAACACAGGAAAACACAGACATATTCATGTACACATCAGCACAATATCAGGAGCAAAGATTTGGTCTAATGTGCTCTGTCATGGGTCTTGCGATCTGGCTAACATTTCTACAACATGATAAATGAGCATAGTTTAGCCGGTACGGCACAGTAAAACTAATTGGAATAATCATTCCAAACACAACAGTGCAATCCACACAATAACATTAATGTAATTAAATTCCAATCATACTTCACAACTCTATAGGCTCTTATCACTGCATGAGATGGAGGGTATTCATCTAGAGATTGTCCTCACCAGGTGTTCTGCTCTCAGAGGCGAATCTTCCAACGTTGCCTTGGAATAGTGATTAACATCACAGTGGGCCTTTTGGCAACAGGCTTTCCCCAGACGTATCTTTACATTCTAGCCGTCTCAGAGTTTGGTTGGTTTCATCCCACTACACCAAAACATCCATGCATACCTCTGGAAGGGTGTTGCTGATCTGTCAGACGGTTGTTTTGCTTTACTATTCATCATTATGGTGAGCATTTTTTGGTTTGTTGTCCAATGGGGAATTCTAAATGGCCTTTCAGGGCTCACCAAGGTTTTTCTTATTTTTATGATGTTCCAATCAGTTTTTGGTGAGTCTGTGATTTTGGTTGTGTTTCATATTCAATTTGGTCACATTTTATTCGTATTAGTCAAATTATTACCTTGACTTTAATTGACAAAAACAGACTATAAAGGCAAACCCAAAGCTTAGTGTCAAGACAAGAAAATGACAACTCTCATTCCTACACAGTACTGTATGTGGTTAACTTGCTAGCCTGATCAGCATTTTTGCGCATTATCACACAAAAACGCCACACTTTGACAATACAAGATATGGCCAATTTTATGTCCAACAAAAAATATAACTCCATTATTGCCATGTTTTTTTATTAATAGCAGTAACTTTCTTTACCATTTCATTACCAGTAAAATGTATTAAACATACCTTTCGTTTGTAAATGGGGAAATTCTTTCTGTCTCAGACAGCAGATGTTTTCACCTGACAACATGAATGTGTATCGTTAAATGATGTGTTTAAATTCTATCGGTCTGCCAGGACCACACACACTGACATCTACTAAAACAAATCCATCTACAGTCATGAGCATAATTAAGGGCTCGTCTGACAATAGTTATTTCTTATTTGCTTGTTCAAATAGGACACCAGTTATGTCTTTAAATACATTGCTCAAAAAAATTAAGGGAACACGTAATTATCACAGTATAACACCAAGTCAATTAAACTTCAGGGATATCAATCTGTCCATTGAGGAAGCATAAGCCGTCGCAAGAAGGTTTGCTGTGTCTCCCACTACAGTCTCAAGAGCATGGAGGAGATACCAAGAGACCGGCCATTACACAAGGAGAGCTGGACAGGGCCGTAGAAGGGCATCAACCCAGCAGCAGGACCGGTATCTGCTCCTTTGTGTGAGGAGGAACAGGAGGGGCACTGCCAAACGGTCAGAAACAGCCCAGCACGTGCAGCTCGATTGGCATTCGCCAGAGATCACCAGAATTGGCAGGTTCGACACTGGCGCCCCGTTCTCTTCACAGATGAAAGCAGGTTCACACTGAGCATTTTTGACAGACGTGAAAGAGTCTGGAGACGCCGTGGTGAACGTTATGCTGCCTGCAACATCATCCAGCATGACCGGTTTGGCGGTGGGTCATTGATGGTCTGGGGAGGCATATCCTTGGAGGGTCGTACAGACCTCCACATGCTAGTCAACAGTAAGTAGCCTGACTGCTGTTAGGTACCAGGATGAAATCCTCAGACCCATTGTCATACCTTACCCTGGGGCAGTGGGCCCTGGGTTCCTCCTGGTGCAGGATGCACTTCCAGACTCACAAACAGCTTTTTCCCTCAGGCCATAAGGCTTCTCAACCAACAACACTGATCTATGATCATACTGATCACACATGAACATTCCAAACGCTCTGATGTCTTTCCATGTACATTCACTTTACATTAGAATATTCTGTTGTACCATTCATAGGCATATTTCACTGATATTATATTTATAATATTCAATTATTTCTACCCATATTGTTCATATTCCCCATTCTACACTCTTTAAAATTTCTGTTAGTTTACATTGTTATGTATATTATTGCAATATTTTTGCTTTATACATTTCTTAATTCTTACTACGTTGATGTCGTGTGCCATGTCACAAGAATTTCATTGTGCAGAATGACGCCATTTTATTCGGTGCATTTGATAAATACATTTTGAACTTGAACTTGAACAATGCCCAGGCTCATGTGGCCAATGTGTGTAGACAATTCCTGGATGACAAAGTCATTGATGCCATTGACTGGCCCTCACGTTCCCCAGACCTGAATCCAATTGAGAACCTCTGGGATGTTATGTATCGGTGCATCCGACACCACCAAGTAGCGCCACAGGTTGTCCAGGAGCTCACTGATGCCCTGATCCAGGTCTAGGAGGAGATCCCCCAGGACACCATCTGCTGTCTCATCAGGAGCATGCCCAGATGTTGTCGGGAGTGCATACAGGCATGTAGGGCCCATACACACTACTGAGTCACATTATGAGTTGCCGTGATGAAATTCACGCAAGTTGTAACAGCCTGTGATTTCAATAGCTTACATTGATTTTCGGTGTGAGTTTGAATCCAGCCCTCAGTCAGTTGGTGAGTTTGGTTTCCATTGTTGTTACATCATTTTGTTTTCAACAAATTACACAAGGTACAGTAAAAGTTTGATCTTTAATATATTTTGTTCATCAAGATGTGTGATTTAAGTGTTCCCTTAATTTTCTTCAGCAGTGTACATCCTTTTCAATTTCAGGTTTGCCCAGAATTAAGTCATTTAAACCATCCTTTTTCTGTTTGAGTGACAGTTGTTATGGAGAACAAAAGATGCAGTGTCACCAAGAGGCATGCCACTGGGTCACGTGACAGAACAGCCTCCACCTCCATGACAGCACAACCTCCACCTCCATGACAGTACAGCCTCCACCTCCATGACAGTACAGCCCCCACCTCCATGACAGTACAGCCTCCACCTCCATGACAGTACAGCCCCCACCTCCATGACAGTACAGCCTCCACCTCATGACAGTACAGCCCCCACCTCCATGACAGTACAGCCTCCACCTCCATGACAGTACAGCCCCCACCTCCATGACAGTACAGCCTCCACCTCCATGACAGTACAGCCCCCACCTCCATGACAGTACAGCCTCCACCTCATGACAGTACAGCCTCCACCTCCATGACAGTACAGCCTCCACCTCCATGACAGTACAACCTCCACCTCCATCCTAGTGGTGTTTCTCAGACCTCTTCTTGGGGACCAACAGTCATTCCATGTATTTGAACTATTTTTGTGAAAAGGGACACTTTCTGATAATGTGAATCCTGTTTAAGTTATTTTTGACATGCAAACATTACCATTATGAGGCTTAAATATATCCGTTTTCACAAAGCTCACACAAGTCAAAAGTCAACTGACTAGAGAAGGGTGCACATAAATTGTGCACAGACAGTTATCATCTGTTTATTCGTGCCATTAGATTCAACTTGAAAAAAATGTAAATTACAATTCACATATTAGTCATTTACCAGATGCTCTTATCAAGAGGAACTTACAGTCAGTGCATTCATCTTCAAAAAGCCAGGTGGGACAACCAGACAACCCAGTAGTAGTGGAAAATACACCTTAGCACATTAAGTAGCTACCAGCAAAGTCAGCATGAGAAGGAGTAAACAAATAGTATGAATTGCCAGCATTAGTTGTCATCAGTAAATTTTCATTTAAAGTGATTTTATAGGAGCAGGTGTCTCTTATCAAGGTAAATCAGAGACTCTAGTGATGCCTATTGCCTTTAACAATGTATTATGGTGTATTACAGGTGATTAGTTCAGTTCTCTTCAATGTATTATGGTTTATTACAGGTGATTAGTACAGTTCTCATCAGTGCATTATGGTTAATTACAAGTGATTAGTTCAGTTCTCATCAATGCATTCTGGTTAATTACAAGTGATTAGTTCAGTTCTCGTCAATGCATTATGGTTAATAATTTTTGCACTTCCCATCAATGGCATTTCATGCAGGAACACATTTGCTCCCAGTCGAGACCTCTAACCAACTCTATGGGAGGATGCATCTCTAAAACAGAATACAGATCAGCCATCCATTGGGCCTGTTCATTGATCAGAGCCATAATGGGTTTAATGTTTAGGGTACAGACTGCGACACACACACACACACACACACACACACACACACACACACACACACACACACACACACACACACACACATGGTAAGGGCCTGCATCCAACCAGCTCATCGCCTTCCATTCCTGCCTTGGGCGGGTAATTAATATAGAACAACGCTATCGATTCCTCATTCAGCACAATTGCAGTTGCTCTTTGGGATGTCCGTTACACCTCACCCCAGAATGGATATCTCTCTCTCCTGAAAAAATCAGTGAGCAGTTTGGAAGAGTCTGAAATGGCCCTGCTCTTCTCCATTGACCGGCATAGAGCTGATGTGTAATTAATGCCCATTCTTGAATGCACTTGTACACTGTTAAAACAAGCTAATTTCAAATGCCAAAACTAGTGGCGACCAAGCTGCAACCAGTTTAAAGGAGACAGTAACATTTTACTTTTACATTTCAGTTATTTTGCTTCTGAAGCTGTCTCTAAGAAGGTAGGGTTTCAGAGGATTTTGGTAAATCGGGCAGGGACACTGTTGTCCAAGCTTCAAGGGGAAGACGGTTTCACCATTGGTACATCAGGACAGAGAAAAGCTTTGACTGAGCTAAGCGGGTACCGTGGCAAAGAGACCAGAGGTGGCAGAACAACGTGTTTGGGTTGGGATGTGGTGTCTGAATTTGACTGAAGTTAGGAAGGGTCCTTTACCCTAGCTGCTCCAAAGGCAAACACCATGGTCTTGTAGTGGATGACAACTTCAAATAGAAGCCACTGGAGTTTGCAGAGTAGCGAAGTGACATGGAAGAACTTGGGAAGGTTGAAAATATTTTTCCTGGCTGCTGTCTTCCTAAAACTTCTAAACATTATTATTGTTTTTCAAGAAGGAAGACTCTCGAAAAAGAATTTCAATACATGACTATATGCCAGATATCACCTGGGTAAAGACAACAATTACTGAAAAAATGTGGTCTCAACAGAGGAGTCAAAGGCGGAGATTATAGCCACAATGCTAGGCACCATGTTTGGTGAAAACAGAAAACAAGTGGGCAAAAATTCCTCTGAGTTAAAGTAAGAGACCTACTGTATAGACAGTTACATGAAACAACTACATCAAGTTATTTCAGCTGCAGGGGGCAACAGCAGTTATTGAAACAAGTGGAATACTAAAGCATTTCTGTTGATATAAATGCTTTGCATTTCTGAAATGCAATACTAAATGCATTGCATCTCCGTTGATTTTTGATGAATAAACGTTTGCAAAGTATAATTTGTAAGTGTCATTTATTAAATTAGGTTGTAATGATCGAGTCGGAGAGGGAGGTTGTTTGTTCCAGACGCGGAGTGTATTTAATTCCAAAAAGGGGCACAACAAAGACAGAGTCACAAAGCAGGCAAAAGGTCAAAACTGGAGAGTGAAAACGAATTGCAGAGGTACAAAAAACTTCTTGACTTCGCTAATAAGTCAAGAAGGATACAAAAACGAAATACCAGAAGATCTAATACCAGGATATCAGTTGCAAAATACAGGCTCAGTATGTTGGCTAAGTCAAACAATACCTGAGAAGGGGCTACAAAACAGAACTGAACTGAGAACAGGTGAACCGAAAACACAGGTGAAACTCATACTAATACTAATACAGGAGAAAGGCTATGTTCAAAAATAACTCTGAAAACACGGTTACACAACGAAATTCAAAACAGTAAGACCCTATCAAGAAAACAAAGGATCTAAGCATACAAAATACAAAAATAAACATAAGAATGATGAACACAAAAAACAAGGACAAACCCAGATGTCAAATTAGGTATTTATCAGTAGTGTTGAAGTGAAGATTATATATCCATGTGTCCAAACGTGAAAAAAGACAACTTCCAGGGGGTGTACTAGCACATTCACATGAATGTGTCTAGCACGTTATGGAAGCTAGTAATTGAATTCTGTGGCGCTTTTGAAACAGCACTTAGGGGAAATCAGAGTCTCCTTGATTAGTACATACATCACTACAATTACACCCGATTGTGCTTGGTATAACGGATCTGCAAGTGGTTGACAACATACAGGGACAGAATACACAACGTATATGCAATGTTGACACAAAATGCCCTCCATATATATATTAGGACAGCAAACACTTGTAAAATAAATAAAAATCAAATAAAAGGCAGCATCAACATTTATTTTATTCTATTTTATTCTACTTAGAATGTGGAGTGATAAATAGCCTATAACTGTAAAAATGATGTGTTACCACATATGCTGACTGTTACATTGAACGCCAGGTGAACTATTAGTGGATGAATGAACACAATTGAATTCCACCACCACTCAGCCCCACCCCTTTCATTCATTAAGGGGCCATTCATCATGACCAGTTACACATCAGTGTGCACACCAACATGGTATTAATAACGTAGAAGAATACACAGAAACATCCACACAACGTTGTAAAATAATAACGTCTGACAATACTGAATTACCTGCAACCTTTTAAAAAGAGTGAATTAGTAAAATAGGACGTGCAAGGAGATTAAGACTTCAAAAATGAGTTTACCACTGTTCGACCATAAACCATTTGATTATAATGAGAGAAACCCCTAATCCTTTTTATGTTTTGATGCTGCCTTTTATATGCATTGAAACCCCAAATACTGTTTTCACAACACTCAATATCCTAGAATTCAGAGCACTTCAATCCTGTTTTAAACACTTTTTTAACACCAGGTCTACATTTAAAGGCCATCCAATCACCTGATTTCAGCTTAGGTCAGTTACATTCATTGCACCATCATGTTGTTAGAGTCCACCCATTTTTATAGCCAATTATTGTGTTTTGAGTCTTCACATCATATAATGTAGACAATTACGGTGTTTTGAATCTTCACATTTTTACAATGTGGCCAATTGCAATTGAGTATTCAACAATGCTGCGGGATAATCAAGCAATTATGGGCTGTTTCCAGGCACTTACTGTAAGAACAGCTATTAGCTGTGATGTATTCGCTACGTACCACAAACCCCCAAGCTGCATTAGTTACATTATAAAGTGTTTACCAACAAAATTATAATAATAAAAATACATTTTTTTATAGCAGGTTTCAGGGTTTGAACCATTTGGATTATATTGCTTTATAAATTGTATAAAAGAGAAAGAAAATTAACTTTGGTAGTCTTTTTGATTTTGGCGTACACTTGCAGAGTTTTTCGAAAGACAAGAACACTGCATGAAACTATGACACCGTAAACTGTACCAGGCTCTGTGAATGAACATCTGCTGTTTCAGACAAACCAGACAGGAAGTAAACTATTTTTAAACAGGGACCTCTTTTTTTCCACAACAGCAGACTCTAGTTCCACTTCACTACGGAGTACAATCATACAGCAGGTAGTCATCAATTGACGAGCTGAAAATAAAGAGATTCCTGTCCTTTTCTCCTTTCCACCACGGACGATGATCGTCCGACTCCTTGACCTGCCATAAATCACTGTCGACGCCACTGGCCATGGCGTATAGGAAGATCCATGGCAGATGCAGAAATGCCACGTCAGCTTCTCTCTGGTAGCATTGTCCTGTAGCGTTCTGTTCACTTCTGGGACACAACAAACATCCCCTTCATGATTAGAGGTCATTTCCCGCTAAAAACAGACTTCCTACTTAATGGTTACAGCTATCGGTGGTGTTTATGTTGGTGTAAATTGCCCCAGAGAAGGGCACTTCTATTTTTGACCGTTTTCTGTTTTTGTGACTCAAAGGGTAAAGCTATGCCAATCTAAGCAGTCACAGCACACATACTCTAGCCACATACTAGCAAGAATCATAAAAAACACTGAAAGTCAACGAATGGCCTTAAATGCACTATTTTGTAAGTATTAACCACCATTGGCCTTTTACAATTTTTATTGTTACAACATTTAATTTGGATTTTTTTTCCTCTGATCAACACAAAAAAAGCCTATAATGTCAGTAAAAAATTAAATCTACAAATTCTCTGAAATTTCTTCAGTACTTTGCTGTATCCATTTTGCCCTCCATCTTCACAAGCTATCCAAGCCCTGACGCAGAGAAGTATCCCCAAAACAGGATGCTGCCACCACCATGCTTCACATTAGGGGTGGTGTTCTCAGGATGATGTGCATTGTTAGGCTAGTACCAAGCATAGGATGGAGGAAAAAAGCTCTATTTTGCACCGTATAATCCTCTTCTAATTGGTCTTACATATGCCAACTGGCAAACTCTAGCTGAAGGCCACTTTTGTGAAGCATCTGGACTATTGTTCTAGTATTCAAAGTGCCTCCCAGCTCAGCCAAGGAAGACTGCGAATCCTTTTGAGTGGCCATAGGCCTCTTGGTGGCCTCCGTGACTAGTGCCCTTCTAGTCCGAATTCTATGTTTTTGTGGACAGCCTGTTCTAGACAGATTCACAGTTCTGCCATATCTCCATTTCTAAATAATGGACTTCACTGTGCTATATTCAATGCCTTGTAAATGTTCTTATATCTGTTTGCTGCTTTTGAAGAACCTTATTTCGGATATGCTTTGAATGTTCCTTTGTTTTCATGGAGTTTTTGCTTGTAAATGTACTAACCAACTGTGGGACCTCCCAGAGACGTGTATTTAACCTGAAATAATATAAAACACCTTAAGTGTACAGAGGTGGACTTCATTTAAATAATGATGTGACTTCTAAACACAATTACAGTTGTGTCATTATGTGTGTCAGTAAAGCCGGGAAAAACTCTGCAAGGATTTATTTTTTGTTCTGTATTTGCAACAAATTTAGAACAGTTTGCAGATTTTATTTTTCACTTTGACACTATTGACTTTTTTGTGTTGTGATCAGTGGCAAAAACACCTGATTCAATCCATTCTGATTTCATGTTAAATGTTAAAAGGAGCCTGAACACTTTTGAGAGCCACTGAGATCCAGGCTGAAGCACAGGGCCTCAATCACGTGTCCAGAGGCCAATCTGACGCCCAATCCAATGTCAACGAGGAGGTAAGCCAACAAGCCGGCGCCGCTCACTGATGGCTAACAGCTCCCTCTGCCCTAGTCGTGGGCAGCCGAGGCGTGGGGGCACAGCAGGTAGCCATGCCGGAGGGCACCGCCAAGGTCCCGGCGTCAGGTCATATCATATTTATCCAGGCCCTGACAGCACTTGCCCAGAATCCTGTGCAGCCGAGCAGAGCTGTTTACTCACCAGGACTCTGTATCAGCAGCGATGTGGGCGGTCAAAGCTAATACAGGGATTAAAATGTATGATTGTATGATTCCCACTAGCGGGAAGATACTGCCTGTTGTGGCCAACAACACATTCACACAGTGAGAACAGGGACGTGTGTAATGATGTCACAACAAAACTAATTAGTCTGCATATGAATAGCTACATCTGTACTTCTATGTTTGTATTTTGTGCATGGACGTAGGAGTCAGATGAGTTTCAACAGTCGCTTTAGACCATCTTCTTCCCAAAAACCATCCAAACCAGTCTTGTCTTGTCAGTCCTCCTTCTGTGGACCCAAGCAGTCTCAAAAGCATACACTTGCCAAGTTGAAACCTAAGTCAGACGGCCATGGAGGAAAATATACTTCTTGCATAATGGACGATAAACACAAAGGAAATATTTATATCCTCATAGCCGACATTCCGAATTTGTTCTCCACTTCACCTGAAGTTTCCCAGAGGATGTTCTACAGTCGTCTGTGGGATTGCAGACGAATATCATAGTAGACAGACTCCCCACAGAAACCACTCTATTTCCCTGTAACTTACTAAATACCAATATGTGTCTCCGTCTGATGGCTAGTGCTACCATATCGTACACAATCTAATTATGTTCTCGCAAATGCAGAGAGAAAGGACAGGATACCAGAAAGGCGTCTTGTAAAGAAGGGAAACAAGAGAATGTACTTTTTAGTATGAAAGATAGAGGGTAGAAGTAAGTTTTGCTAGAATTCCCTCTGACACACAGGAAATTGTAAAACTGAAATTTGGGAATTTGAATGATTGATCTCAGTTGAATTTTGGAAATATTGGCTGTTGGTAAATCGGACCACTCTCTTCAGATCAGGTTCTCAAGCAGGAAATAGGAATACGTTGGGTGAAACTGAGACACAACAGTAATGTATGATCAGATACATTTAAACATTTTAAACAATCTATTCTCTTGGAAGAATTTTAGAATGGCTGTTTCTTTAAAGATTATGTTGCTGGTCTTGGTTTCACATGAGAGGCCTGGGATCAAATCGGGGGTTGTTATGACTGTAATTGCTGGGGTGGTCCAGTTGTCCAAGCCACTGGCACCGTAGTCGACCTGGCGGTTTGAATCCGGCCCACTGCTATTTCGTTGCAATCTCTTCCCTCTCTTTATACCGATCCTGACTGTTTCATTTAATAAAAAAGAAACAGACTAAAAATGTAAATACATGGTGAGAAGCTTCTCGTGAGGGACATCGATACGCAGGGAATATCGGAGCCATAATCCCAGACTTTTATTAAATATATAGGCTAGATGGCCAGAGGTATCCACAGTTTAACAGACGCTTATGCACCCAGGTCACAATTTGTTCCTCTCCTTCCATGTTATCCTCTACCCCTCCCTCCCCTCCATCAATCCATATACCCTTTCACGTCTATGAGCCTCAACTGTTCATCTATCAGTTCGTCCATCCTCCAGTTCAGAAATCCATCCATTTATGTCCTAAACTCTGCCCTTCCTCTTCTTTCGTCCATCTACTGTCAATATACCCTTCCATTTCATTCATCTACACTCTATTCCTAATAGATCCATTACAGTGGTGTGACTGGTTGCTGTGTTGGTAATCATCGGTGTTTCTGTGAGGTAGAGACAGACTCTGGTTCAAGCCCTGACAGATGCAGGTTGAGGGAGGAAGGAAAGCTGCTGAACTACAGTGGCACAGTGGCTCTAGTTGCGCCAGCAACTCTCTGTCTTCCTCCACCACCCTCTCATCACATCCTCTTCTCTCTGATAGCACTCAAGTGGGCTTCTCCTATGCAGCCTTTTAGTCGGCACACAGTGGGCGGGATCAGATGTTTGTTTGCCCTCACTGCCGATGATGAACGCCTCGTTTCCTACTCATCTGAAAGCAAAGTTAGTTTAGAATCATCCCACAACATCGCCGGGGGGTGTTTATATCGCCTGCCTGTGCAGTTATATTAATTACGCCTAATTACAACTAATATGTGAGACAAAAGTGGATGGCTTGACAAGCTGGAAATGTTAATGACATTAAGATGGTTTTCGTCATGTAATTCCTTCACCTATTTCAGAATATGCCCATATATCTACACCCAGGTCCTTTAATAAACAACAGTCAATCCATTTTTGACTGTCTATCTGGGTCTACAGAACACAGGGAATTAGTAAAGAACACGCTTGTTAAACCCCTAGAAGGAGCATTGATGTAGAATTGTCTTGGGGCGTGAGGACTGCCACCCCTACTCTATATGTTCCCTATTGGTCCTGAGTAACTTCATGGCCTAAATCCCATTATAGTATGCAGCCCAATCTGCATGTGGAAGCAAATTAAAGTGTCCTTTGATCTCACTTGATGTATGACCCCTAAACCACTGTCATTGCTGCTCCGAGTAAGCTGCTCTTTATGACCTCGATAATGCCTTTGATCGCTAAGGAGAGGCTGGGATCCACACCGTAGGCAACATATAGCTAATAGCAATGTCCTGCTTTTATCAAACTATGACCACCCTAGAAATAACATAAATCACCTGCAGATTAGAGACAATGTAGGAAAACACTGCCAGAATTCAACAACACTAGGCCATATCTTGAAAATTTACTTAAATAAAATAAATATCTCATAGTTACGTAGTTAATTCCGTCAACTCACTTACACCCACAGAATCTTTCAAGGTGAAAGGGCTTTGCATAACTGCTCAATCGACTCCAGGCCTTGGCTAATGCAATTCAAGATATTACATAGGCTACACCAATCAAAACCAAGCTACATATCTCCCCTTCACACGTTTTACAAGTACCCCTGCCATGTTTAACAAACATCTCAACTGGTCACTTTTGAAAACAAGTGAATGTAGGTGAACATATCATACAAGTGCTGGGATTTAACCTTAATGAAGCTCTGTCTTTTAGGCCCCACATTCTAACTAAGGAGACTAAACTCAAGTTGTTTATGTTCTTATGGAACAAGTCCTGTTTTTCATTGGAAGCTAGAAAAGATCTTGTTGCAGCCTTTTTTCACATTTGTTGGATTATTGTGTTATTCTGCATATAAATACCCCAGAGTCTTGCCCGCACATACTAGACAAATTATATCAAGCTGCTGTTTTTATTAACAAACACAGGTGCTCTTACACATCCCTGTACCTTATATCAGTTAGCAGGAAGGCCATTTTTAACTATGAAGCGACAGACAAACTGGTGTATTTTATCTTTAGGGCTGTCTTAGGACAGCTGCCACAATTTATTTAGGCACTTCACGTTACAGTCATGGGCATTACCATCTAACTATATTTTATATATTGCCCCTAATTCAAGATTCTGGTAAGAGCACTTTTAGCTTTACTGCACGTTGTCTTGGAACACACTGCAGAAGGAAGTGAAATTCAATATAAAAAAATATAGTTGGTTTTAAAGCCCAGATTGCAGGTGTGCTGTTCTCTATTGTTAGTTCTTTGTTTATTTCGGTGAATATTTTCCCCCTTGAGGCACAAATATATTGAGGACCAAGGGGTCAAAATGAAATAATTAAATATATAAATAATTAAATTATTTTAAGTGGCACATTAATTCGATCTTGAATCGTTTTATAATGCCCCTTTTTAAAATAGTGGTATGGTATTTTTTATTTCCCGATCGTTTTTTCATCATTACATGTATTTCATAAAATCATGGCCTTTTCCATAATATCGTGAACTATTTCATAATGTCATGGTGGATTTCATCATAGAATGGCATATATCATCATTTAATGGCATATTTCAACATTTAATGAGATATTTCAAAGCGTATTCCATGATCACGAGAGACATGTCAATCAATGCAAGTGGGTGGTCTTTAGTCGCTGATAGGCTAATACAGCGACAGTAGCTTCACCAACAGTTGCTCATTTGTGGACATTCAAACAGGATTTTGCAGCATTTTTGGTTGTACTGAGTTATAGCTATTTATCAAGTTTATTTAGAAAGTTCTGGCAAAATCACTATTATTATATGCATACCCTAGTATTTGTCATTAGAAATGCTAAAACAAACGAAAATGCTGGTCATCATTGCCAGTGCGGTCGTTAGGCCTGAGCTTCTGGGGCTATTGAGCCCAGGGTCTTTTTGGAATTGCCCCGGATCTTCTGACCCAATTCCAAAAAATAAAATGAAGATGTCTGCTTGTTTTTGAGCTGACATTAAGGCAGCTAGAATGGGACTAAGAAACGAACACTAAGAGAGCAGACGTTTTCCTAGTACACGCTGTGGTTCAATTTCACAAGGGTTGTTGCTTGCTAAACTGAGTATCGCGTTTGTTTCCACAATATAGCGCACCTGTTTTGGCAGTGTGACTCCCAAAGGAAGCAAAATGGTGTTGCGTGTAACGGAGAACAACAATAAAAAAATGCATTCTAACGGTGCATTCACACTATTCGCGAAATTTCGCATAGCCAACGCTAGCATCACCCAGAGTGCTTCGTCTGTAGCATACTTGTGGGTGTGTCTTTGGGCGAACTGAATGAAGGAACGTCAGATTATTACAATGGTTAAAATTGGAATAGAAACGTATTTTAATACATTTTTACATCTTATTTATCTCTACTCAATTCATATGCCTCATTGATGTAATTCTTACAACCTGCAATGCTAGCTAGCAAACCAGCTTGCTAGAATTAGGTAGCCACCAGTCAGCTAAGGCATCTAATATTGACACCAGAAGCACCAACTATCTCGGCCACCTGTCTCCACACTGCATTTTCTTTTGTTTGCGTCTCTGTAGGCAAATAGCGTGCAATCTTACAGCTCAGGGAATCCCATCACTGCTACTAAAAGTCATCCATCTTTTTAAAAAGGACCTCAAAAGTTTAATTCTGTTTAAGTTCTTTTAATTGTATGGAGAGCGTTTCACAACCACCTTCGCAAAATGCCGTGATTGGTCAGTCCCCAGCGATAGGCGCAGGTAATTTGCATAAAGTTTGAAAATCTGAAATTTTTCTTAGCCTCTCACGGATCCCACGCAGCGCCCCACAAGCCACTCGCCCACCACGCTTCCTTTCATTGAAATGAATTGAGCCATCGCCCCCATCGCGAATAGTGTGAATGCACCGTAACGTGTAGTGCTAACGTCAGCATGAGCGAAAAACACAGACTCACCTAGATGGTTCATACTGTCAGATTTTCTGTGTCCCACGGGCATTCACGTTAGCTAATAGGAATGTCACAATTCGTAGTTATATATTGCTCACCCATTTGAAATAAACCTGACTTTCTCAACGCAGTTTTAAACAGGTGTTGCGAGGTGGACAACATTGTTTATACATGTGCTCGCTAGCAGGTAAATCAAGCGCAACTAATGCAGCAAAATTCTGTTTGGATTCCCACAAGCGAGCATGTGTTGATAGTATTACTGTCTACAGAACATCTACAGATGGAAATTGGGACTCTCAAAATAAAGCGTAAACTTAATTGATAAGGTTCATTTTACATATTAGGCAGATTATTTCTAGATTTAGTGAATGTTTTCATACTTTATTTGTTAGATGATTTTGTGTGTATTTTTAACTTACATTAATGGTCGATTAACCTTTACTCCAGTTTGTTGCTTCCAAATGTTTAGGTTTATACATTAGGTTATACTGTATATTTCTTGAATGGGTCATAAGTCATATTTCTTGAATGGGTGCAGTAGATACATATTTTAGTGTATTTTTGTACAACATATGACTTGCATTGTATTATTCTCTATTTATGTAGTTTTATGCTATCCTATTCATCAGTAAAGAAGTTGTCCAGGCCATCTTCGTCAAGCGTGGTGATTTAAATAGGGAGTTTAAGCTCTTTGTTAAACTATACAAAGGTTTATAGCAAGGACAGAACAGGAGGGCTGCATAACAACTAAATGTAGCATTGTTTAACCTGCTCTCACAAACTCTCCTAAGCACTAGTTCTTGGATCTGCCCAGAGCCTTTGCAAATCCCAGAATAATCAGAATGTTTCTTAGGGGAAAGAAATGTGATCCCCTCAACTAAAACATGGCTCAGGTAATCATATGGGTCTTGTTTGATTTAGTTCATTTACACTTTTATCTGATTTTTTCCATGTAACACACCTACTATCTGTATAATGTCTGTTAACTGTGTGAAAATAAAAATACAAGATGTTTGAGACAATGTCAGTAAGATTGTTACCCTTTATGTTCAAGACACTGTTAGCATAGTTGGGGAATGAAAAGAGAAGCACTCTTTCAAAGTAGAAGAAAGGCCTGCCGTAACTACACTGTTAGCAGAGTTTGGGAATGAAAGGGAAGCACTCTTTCAAAGTAAAAGAAAGGCCTGCCGTAACTACAGACGCTGTGGCTTGACTTATGTGGAGAAACAAAATGCTGGTACAGCACATCAGTGTCTAAGCTTTATATTGCCAGCCAAAAGTCTGGCAAAAGGGATTGCACTGGGATTTCAGGTCCCTTGGCAGGCACCGCTGTCAAGTGGTAGCTAAAAGTGTTCAACTTCACTGCTTCAGTCTGAAAGACATGTCTATATGTTGGTATTAAGTCGGTCTTGGGGGTGTTTTGTCTAGCAGGGACAGCAGGACCCCATGGCTTTTCAGGCAGTTGCCGGGCTTCACTAAGCCAGCCTTAAAATAAAAGCATTGGGAAATTGAGAGAAATGGAGAATGACAAAAAGCTATTTTCCTAGAAGATTAAAATTTGGTCTTTTGTCCCTCAGCTCGTCTATGTTGGATTTGAGATGTCTGGGTGTCATTCATTTGCGTTTCTGGTGGTTTCAGGGCAGAGGCAGAAGGCCATTGTAACCCTTTTAGGGTTGCTTTCTCGGCCACTAGGCCTCTGACAAACAAAATGTATTGGTGCCAGAGATTTGATCACACTGGAATTCTTAGTTCTTTACGAGTCTACCTGTAACATAGTGTTCTAACACAGAAAATGAGATTTCAAGGGAACACAGACATTACGTATTGAAAACACAAAGCCTAGATCTGATTATGAAAACCAATAAGTCACGTGAATAACAACATTTCCCATTTTCCAAAATAACTCCCAAATGCCACTCTTGAGTCCAGCTGTGTCCCTTTGTTTTCTTGCTGACAGGACGTTAACTTGATGAATGTTTTGTTGCCAGACGAATTCTTAACAGAGTACAGCATATCTGTACAATCAGTTCATTTTTAGGCACCACTTTGGTAACAACTGGCCCAGATTTGAATTTGTGAAAATGGCCCGAGAAATAGCTAGAACATTGGGTGAGAAAGAGGCAGAACATCCGCTGAGAAAGAGCTAGAACATCAAACACTGGAGGATCGATGACCGACGGAATAGTACTGGTTGCCATTGGAAACAGCCTTGCGGAGCTGGGAGTGTTAGGATATTGTCCCTCATTAATCCTAATCCTTCAGAGGAACGCAGGACCCCCTCTATCTTTAAACACTTGCCTCCCCTCGTTCCCCTTACACACAACAATCTTCCTCTGCCCATGAGCCCATGAACCCATGCGAACATGTACACTTACATCCACGCGAGAACACACACACACACACACACACACATACCGAACACTATATAATCACAAATATCCCAAGATCTGAACAGATTCCCAGTATAAATCATCAGTGTTAGCGCCGGGAATTTCCCCTGGGCTTCTTTTTCGCTCATCAACAGTAAATTCCTGACTGATTGGACAAGCCCTCCCTCACGCCGTACAGTACATATGCCCCGATCTCTCCCATTAACAAAGGCACTGCAGCGCCAGACGTGACTGTACGGAACCCCAGCCCGCACCACAACTCATCTTCACCCGGATTAACGTTTAGGTTCAAGTCTCCCCGGTCTGCCTGATCAATGGGAGTCTTTTAAAGCTATTGAAAAGCTACCGGGGGTCTGCATTCGGGCCTCGCTCAATCTCACTGACGGCGCGGTGTCTCGACACGCCCTCCTCTACACGCGGACACGTAGTTCACCCCTGAGGCCGATTGTGCCCGGTGTGGACACCCACAGATCACCGGAACAGACCTGCGACTGATGGATGGCTGTAATCTTGTGACTCTGTGTATCAGACATCAGAGACATTAATGGAAGGGTGGAGTGGGCTTAAGGGGAGGGAGGAGATGTCACATGGGGGCAGTTGAGAGGGAGGGGAGGGTTCAGTTAAAAACTGGGAAAAACCGGGACAACGACCCAGAGACTAGAGAATAGGTGTCTGTCTGTCTCCTCCCTCCTCTCCTTGTCCGCTGGATGGGCAAGGCACCCAGACTGCACCTCACCGTACCCCAGCCTGGTGCCCAGCTTCCCCGGGCCACACCCCAGGGAATCGACCAAGCCACACCCCAGGGAAACAACCAAGCCACACCCCAGGGAATCAACACAGCCACACCCCAGGGAATCAACACAGCCACGCCCGGGGAATCACCCAATCCACACTCCAGGGAATCGACAAAGCCACGCCTCAGGGAATTGGCATAGCCACCATCAACTCCAATCATATTTGACTGATTTCACCTACAAGAATAGATGAATTCATCTATAACTCACTGTCAACCTTAATTACATCCAAGACGAGATGAGCGATGCATTGTGTATTTGTTTTTTCTAGGGTCATTATAAAGAGAGTTATTTTGAGTGGCTCTGCAGTAAATAATATATTTTCTTTACAAGTCAAATTTTGCTTATTTTTACCTCTGTACCAAAATGAAAAAGTGGAAAAGAGGGAACAATTGAAAATTGTTCAACATCTCAATTCCCCTGACTTCCCAAACACTATGACATTGAAGTGTGTGATTGGTCATGTGTGATACATGTTAGGAAGAGGAGGCCAGATGGACTAAAGCCAACCTGAAAAACTATAAACTAGCACTGACCGTTTCCCTGTGATGAAGAGAGAGGATGGACAAGGATAAAGGAGAGGGATACACAGCTGGGCTCTGCCTGAGACACAGCAGTTCACATCTGGCAACATATCCCCGCGGCTGCTCCAGAAATCCCAGAAGCCCACAGCAGAGGACCATGGGACTGACATCAGCCGCCACTGTCTGTCCACACCAATGTTCACCCCGATCCAATATGGCTGCCCTCCCTTGTCTTAAGTTCCTGACTTACCTGCCTCTCATGGCCAAAGATCTGGACAGACTGTTTCAGTAGATGACAGCGATAGGCAGGAAACCTATCTGGTTCAATGCCAACTGTTTGCTATGGGGGGAAAAAAATCAGCTGTCAAAATGCCCTTCTTCCTGACAATACACCCCTGTCTCTCTTTCGCTTTCTTTCTTCCTCATGACAAGATCTGCACATATTTCACAACAGGGCTGCTCAGTAAAGTGTTGCACTACATAGTGGATGTCTATCAGGTATGATTATATATGGGGGGCTATACATAAAAAGTGCTTTTTGGGATGAAAACATTATTTGACTTTGATGAGTTACTTCAGGAAGCATATCTGCAGCTTTGTTAACCCCACAAGTTCTTTTCATAATTGCTCGGTGGGTGAGGAGTGTTGAAATAATGATGAATATACAAGAGAGTAACTGATGACAATCATGATAACTAGAGAACAACAATGATTTAATGGTAAACAACAATTAACTGAGCAAAAGGTGACTTGTAAGGAACTGCAGCTAATGTGACTGGAGTTAAGTGTTCCTGAAGAGAAGTTGCAGTGTGGTTGTAACTGTGATTTGACATGTAGTTTTAACTTAACTTCTAATGAATTTTGCACGGCTAAGGCCCTTTGTGGCTCATTTGGAAAGAAGACGCAGCTAGCAAAGCCACATTAGTGAGTTAAATTTATGCTGGGGCAAACTATACAAAATGTATGCTCTCGCTGTTGCAATTTGCTTTCGAAAAACTGTATATATACAACCCAGGAGCTCATTTCGGAGGAGCCTTTTTAAGTGGTCTTTCATTGTACTGTCTAAATGACATTAAGTCTCCTGATCAATCTTGCCAGTCCTTGGTCCTCTGATTGTTCATTTTAAAACTGTGAACAGAATTTCACATGAGTGAATTTCAATTCACTCATTCTTCTGTTTTGTGTCCTTTGTGGACCGCAGTGAGCATGAAGAAAAGAAAGAAAACCAAAGAATTGTTTAAGAAGGTCACCAACAGATTGTAGCAAAGTACGGACAATCTCAAGGCTTCAAGTCCATCTGCAGAGACCTTGATGTTCCTGTTTCCACTGTATGTAATGTTATTGGGATGTTTAAGGATCATGCCACTATAGCCAAGCTCTATGCATGTGACCGCAAGAGAAAACCTAATGGAAGGTCAAGGCGAAAGTTTGTTTGAATGTTGAAGAAAGCACTGCAATCAAATGCCCCAATGAATCAAGCTGACCTTCAGACACAAGGTAAGACAGTTTCAGCTTGAACGGTCTGTCTCAAACTCAGTGGAATAAGGTTGTATAGTAGGAGAGGCACTGCTGAGAATGAGGGAGACAAGAAAGCCTGCAATTTGCAAACATTTCTTTCCAGTTTTACCATTCTGGCTGCCAGGTGGCGACACACCTTTCTGCATAACTGGTCGGTCTCTACGGTAAGACGTTGGCCTGCTGCCACATGCTCAACCTTGGCTGCTTTTATCTTGGAGGAAGTCCTGTCCCCTCCCAGACCTCACCGTCACTGATCCACTGTGCCCCCAACCCATTAGGCCGTCCCTGGACAACACTATCTTAAGGCATTAAGATAGTGACTTCAATGTTATACAACAGGAGCAATCAGCTCTTCCTCAACAAGGTCTGGATTCTGCTGGTTTTCAATTCTACCTCATCATTAATTGGACTCACCTGGTGCCTAAAGAGCAGGAAGAGGTGCAAGTAGTAGTTCAGGTGCTTATCAATTTATGTTTGGACAACTGCCTTCTTGCTGTGGTAGGGCTTACCACTTGTGCCACCACAGTTCATCCAGAATCAGGCAGTGAGAATTATTAAACACTGAAGATATGAAGATTAAAGTCAAACGTGGTGTAAATTACTTTTTTAAAAAGGCTGGCCAATCAGTTACTCTCCTATGCATCCAATCAGAGAGCTTGGACGTACACCCAGACTTTGCCCTGCAGAATTCAAGGTAGAGCGCATGCCATGTAATCTCAAAGAAAATGGTTTCTGCTGCAGGCAGATGTTTCAATGGCTGCGTTTCCCTTAACGGAAGTGCTGTGCATCCATGTGAATATAAAGAGGGGATATTCTCGTGGGGATGGATATCTGCTGTTCTGATTGGTTTATACCAGCACTGCACTGGGTATATTACAGGATACGTTAGCGGTGTTGTTGCTTCCAGCTAATGGTAGATTACTGTGTACAATAGGCATGCTGCTTCATGAGTAGTGTTATGCATTGCTGTATGTGGGTTTTTCATGTATTTATACTGAGAATCTGAGCTGAAACCTGGCCTCTTTAGCAGTTGAGCCCTGTGTTACAGCAGGAATACCCAATGAACTGAACAGTATAAAACAGAACGATGCGTATGAAAGTTATCCCCAGGAGTAAAATGCAACGCTGCATGATTGCCTGAATCCATATTGATGCTGCTGCATGTATATATAACACCTCGCAGTAATCAAGCACCAACATGAAAGTGGCCTGTAAAATTTTGTTGCTATTCTGAGATGACGTTCCTGATTTGTTCCTATAAAAACAAAATTGGATCTTATAAAAACAAAATTGGAGCTTCTTCACTGACTCAGCAAATCAGAAATTTGGGTTATCTGTCTTGCTTAGGGACAGAACAACTGGGTATTTCACCAGCTCTGGGATTAGAACCACAAAACTTTTGTTTGCTGTCCTAACCCCTTTAGACCACTAGGTTACCCTGCCAGTCCAAACTTTTGCTACCTGGCGTTAGCATGCTGCCATTGCATTGCCTCTGTAACTTTCCAGCCTTCTCGTGTCCAAGAGCATGTGCAGTAATTAAGTGCTTCAGATAAGATCTATAGCCAGGCCAGAGATAGCCATAAATCTTAGTGGCATCAGACTCCATTTTCTCCTTCTCTGGCCATAGGTTCACGTTGGTGTTTGCATGGTATTGTACAGCTTCTTTATTACTCTATGTAGTGTCCATTTTTTCGCTGAATGCATAATATATGTAATCTCATTGGTCTTTTCTGACATATCTTTGTGATTTTATTGTGTTCTCTCCCTTTTAGAATCACAAACACATACAGGCAAGAGAATAAAGAACCTATACAGGAATAATCTGTGTCTGTGTGTTCTTGTGGGATGTGTTGTGGTGACAAAGTGCTATTTATGGGCCTGAGTATTACATTGTAACCAGACAATGCTTTTGTGGGCGTACCTAAGTTAGCAGATCTTCAGCCTAAGTCATGAGTGGATGAGGCCCTTGACAGCTAACCACTTAGATGACTCAGCTAGCCTTTTTCACAACTATCCAGGCACATTTGTTTGGATTGATAATTGTTTCATGGCATTAAAGATGTTTTATATTTTGCCATTCAACTTCAATCAACCTTCCGTCCTTTTAGCAGGACTGTCCTTTATTCAATTGTGTTTTACAACTGTTATGAATACAAATAAATTAGTCACATTCTTATACTGTGGATATATCTATTAAAATAAATAAACATCTGTTTATGACATTAGCCTAGTGTTGGCGGATTTCCCCGGTGGTTTCGGTTGTCACAGAGTTTTGGCTGCTGTGCCAGCCAGGATGGAGAGAAAAGTGGAGGAAGGTTTACTGGGCATGAGTTCCCACTGGGAGGCTCAGCACAGATGGACTGTCAGGCCCACTGAACTGCACTCAATGTTAGATGCACTTTTCAAGGTAGTCCTCTGGGAATCTGAAGCCTTTGGCAGACACTTTTTTCCTGTTTAAATTAGGACAAAAATAATAATATAAACTGCAGCAAGCTATAAACGTAAACCCAATGTCAATTTATGGTAAACGTTTACAATAACCGCTGCTTGCATCAGGTATGTACAGTAGTTGTCAACAATGTTCAACTATCAATAGATCACAATTGCAGTTTTTTTCAGAACAATACAGTCAATTTTCCAAACAGGACAGATACAGAACTCAGTGGCATTTTTCAAAACAAAAATGTATGTGCAAAATGAAATTAAGGGCTAAAATTAAGAGACCACTGCAAATTGAACGCTTCTGATCCTCACTCAAAACTTTACTTTTCAACCTTTTTGGAAAGGAAAGAAAAAGGTTCTGTGGTCTCTTAATTTTTTCCAGAGCTGTATATGCAGCATTTGTAAAGGACAACATTAGAATATGTAGAATACTTTAAAGCCTTTTGTTTCTGGATGTGTATGCTCTTCAGCGATATTTTGCATTGGTCACCTTTGATAAAATCATTTTACGGAAGAAAAAAGACAGGCTATGCTTTGATAACATGTATACTTGCCTTTTATGCAGGTCCAAACTCAATCTAAATCGATAACATGTATACTTGCCTTTTATGCAGGTCCAAACTCAATTACATATACTATAATTATAGTATATGTAATTGAGTTTGGACCTGCATGTGTTTGAAAACGTGAATTCTGTTTCAACAGAAGTGCTCAAGCAATCGAGAAAAACTAAAGCAGTATCTCACAAGTAAATCATCTTTGCAGACTCTTAGTCATGACTCATAAAATTGAAACAAATGTGATAAAAAAAACTCAGTAATTTACCTCCGGCCACAGGCATTTGTCTCGATCACGCAGTGAATTTTCCCTGGCCTGGCAGTGTGTAAATTAAACCCTCCATCCCTGGCGAGCCCCAGCACCTACAGTACATCCACACATGCAGCCTCACACGCCACTGCTACATTAGTAACACGCTTCTAACATTTTTTATACATGAAAGACACTTCAAATATAATGTTATCAGCAATATCTTTTAAATATGTTAGGGATATGTTTTAAGTCCACTAACAATCTATTTTCAATCATGTTTTATAAGTGTTCTTCTGTATAAAATATGCATGCCCAAATCAGTTAACTTAAGTATACATATTGTTGTTTACACAGTACTTATATATTATTTTAAAAGTTTTTAGTGCGCTACTGTACAACATAAGTGGTTCCAAAATAACACACGTTGTAATGACTACTCAGGAGAGGAGGTAAGGCTTCAAGCGCAGAGCGCAGCAGGCTTTATTGGCAAACAATCTAGAGGAGCAGGCTGAAGTCGAGGTAAGCAGGCAGACACGGATATACAGGATGAACAGGCAAAGGCACAGGTCAGGTTAAGGCTATAAACGTTGTCTGGGTAAAACAGACAGAAACTGGTCAGTAGACAAGGCTAATACTTCAGAAGAGAAGATCTGAACCAGCTTAGTAATGTTGACAAAAACAAACAATACCTCACAAAGGAAAAGGTGCACTGAACAGAACTAAACAGTGGGGCTGATGAGAAACAAGTGAGTGAACTGGTGATTAGAATTCAGGTGATTGTGATATAAGGAGTGAGGTGCGTTCAGGGGATTGGGAGAGTGAGGTGCGTTCAGGTGATTGGGAGAGTGAGGTGCATTTATGGGATTGGGAGAGTGAGATGCGTTTGGGTGAATAGGAGAGTGAGATGCATTCATGGGATTGGGAGAGTGAGGTGTGTTCATGGGATTGGGAGAGTGAGGTGCCTTTAGGTGATTAGGAGAGTGAGGTGCATTCATGGGATTGGGAGAGTGAGGTGTGTTCATGGGATTTGGAGAGTGAGGTGCGTTCATGGGATTGGGAATGTGAGGTGTGTTCATGGGATCAGGAGTTAGGTCGAGGACTGGAGCTGGAGGCAGACCTTACACACGTTAGCAGAATTATGTAAATAAACATTTTAGTATTTGAAATACAAAAAAGGGATGTTTTTTTCAACTTGGGTACCTTTTTGAAAAACGTTTGTACACTATTTAGAAAAACTGTAACAAAAATCTGGCCTCCCACAATTGCAGTTTATTTTCCCATGACTTCAAAGCAGTGCTGTATATAGCTCCCCTGTTTCTTGTCTTTACTCTGCTACACTGATTCTCACTCTGTGGCGGTGGAGCCGCTTCCTCTCTCAGGTTTTCGCTTGGCTTAATGTGGGCTCTCGTGTCTCCATCCACTGTACCCATGCTAACCCTCTGCTGTCTCTGCAGGATCAAGATCGCTTGATTGACCATGAAAACATGGAAGTTGGGCTCTGGAGCCAATTAGACCTCTTTCACATCCTTCAAGGGGAGCTGTGTACTGAAGTCTAACAGCAAAGGAGGAGGACGAGAGACTGAATGTGTGTGTGTGTGTGTGCATGTTTTTTCTGCCTCTCTCGCACTCAGTAATTTCCCATTAAATGTTTTCCTCTTTTTTTAAATGTATTTTAACATGTTAATGAAAGGACAAGGTTGCAAAAGACAAATCGATAGTTTTGCCTATAGTACGTCCTGTAATTGCAGCAATTGCATGTAATCAATGTCACCCAACACTAAGTCAGTGTTGGAGTTCATTTTAACGATTTACAAGGATTTGGCTGCACACACAGGCACACGTGGTTTATGTACATACACACACACTGTCTATTTACATACACACACACTGTCTATTTACATACACACACACTGTTCCGTCAGAGGGTCCTGGGCTTGGTGATGTCACTCAATCTGGCCCCGTGGCCTGACAAATGGTGACCTATTGAAGGGCTTTACATCAGCTACAGAGACACCACAAGAAGACACTTACTGTAGGTGGCTCTGGATTTGAGTGTCTGCTAAATGACGGAAATGTAAAAATGTAGAGGTCATGCTAATCCGCTCCAAATCAACTTTCTCAAAAAAGCCCAATCCCAACATTACCACAAGTGAAAAGTTTCTGTCAACCTGGACAATTCCCACTCATCTGAGTCCTACATTAAAACCAGTACTAGGACAGCATTCTTCCACCTCTGTGATATCTTCACGCTCTCACAGTAATTGTCACACTCCAGCCCTGAAACCCTCATCTTTGCCTCTATCACGTCCCGATTGAGATTCTGTAACACCCTCCTCACCGACACAGCCTTCCCCAACCTGGCAATACTGACCTCTCTGACCTTCTCCAGTCTGTACTCCCTCTGTATCCACTCTCCCTCAGCTGATCTCATCATCCATGACCTTGGTGAAGTTTGGGAAGCACCATCATTACAAACATTTATTTTGGAAATCATCTTGTTGGCACCCAACAGAAGTCAGAAGTCAAAAACATTAAGGATTGTGGAACCAGTTCTTTTCATACAATGTCTATTATCCTTCCAAAATAAAAGTGCTTAATGACTATGATTCAATTTCGAAACTAATTTAGGGAAAAATATTTTTAGTAATAGGGCTTAGAGCTAAGTGGAGGTGGGGTGCTGTCTCTACAATGGTAAGTAATACATTGCTTCCATTAGAGACTGACTAGGCTTTATAAGTTTGTCATGAACACGGCTGATGTTCAGGTGAGAAGATGTTAAGGCATCTGTGCCGTATCAGTATCATTTTATGATTCTCCTCTTAATTGACTGCTTTCAGCTGAGTTAACCAGCGTGGGCTTTATTTTAAATCATGATATTGTCAGGAAGCAGCCGCCAGCTGTGCAGGATGTCTACAACGCAATCAGCCGGTTTGTGGAGGCCTTCAATTCCTTACTGCTTTTGACGTTGTTACTCAAGAAAGCTAATAATCTCCCTCAGTTGATATGAACACGTTGTTTTGTCTTATTTGCTTTGACCAACCCTTCCTGTTCACACCTTCATAGTTCCACATCCTAAATGGCAGATTTCTGGGGATGAACCCTATACAAAATTACTAGATATTATCAATGTATACACTATTTCTTTTTAATAGTAATGAAATTCTAATCAATTAACTTAGAAGAAATCTGAAGAAAATCTGTAAAGTAAAAAAAAAACGTTTGCATTTAATTGTGCTGCATTTTCACACATTCCAACCGTTAATTTAAGGAATCTGACACAGCTGCATCTGAAAGTTACATGTGTTTTTTTAAACGACCTTGAGGCAGGTTCTAGCTGGCATGTTAAAATGGTAGAACAATGGCTTTAGTATTCAAAATGGTAGAACAATGGCTTTAGTATTCAAAATGGCATTTTTCCAGGATTTCTCCAGTGATGCATTATTGCCACTGATGAGGAGCACTGGTGTCCCTGATCACTGATCTCTGTTTTGAAATGACCCTCTCAACAATCATTTTCAAGTCGGCGGCCCTCCAGTGAGCGCCGCCAGGAACCTCTCAGTCCCCACTACCGAGGTGCTTTCAATGGTTGTGTTTGAGCCTCTTTAATTTCCATGTTTGTAATCCTCAACATTTTAATCGTCTGCCATGTCGAATGCAAAACCACCCTGCAGTATTTTCCTATTTTCTGTCCCCATTTATTTGTTATTTTTTTGGCTGTCATTTTTTGTCATTATTACTCAGTTAATAAAACCCTAAAAGGAATTATAGCACGACACTTGAGTCCTGGAGAGAGATAATAATTGGTGCTGTAAATTATTTTTTTATGGCTAGACTGTCTGAGAGTCTTTATAATTGTTTTGACAATGATTATTCTTAAATGGCAGTGCATTAACACATCCATTATGGTGGCAGGTTGAGCGTCTATGACAGAGAACGGAAATAATAGAGAGATTCTGAAGAGACAGGTCATTAAAATGATCTGCATTAAAAGAAATCCAGGGTAATTAGCAAATCTGCTAATGCAGGATTAATGCTGGAACACTGGGACAACAAAGCAACACGACTAGCGTCTAAAGCAACCGTTGCCCGTAGCTACATAGTGTTTGCTATATGCTTAACCGTTGTGTCGCTAAGTCACTAACACTTAGATTCTGCCTACGTCCTACACACTCCAGTGTTTAGACTTCCATCCTGGTACCCCTATCTCTTACCCATCAGGCTCCAATCCTGCCCTTGTGTACCAGTCTCTTTTCATCATCCACCGGTCGATTTCCTCTCGTCTGTTATCTCTATCATCATTCCCTCCTTTCATCTTTCAACTAGTTGCGGATCTCTGATGCACACATCTGTGCTATTGTTTGGTATGAAGATTTCTTTGAGCTTGCGTCCTCGTTTTCACAATTTCATAGTCAATTGAAACTGGTTTTCTGTGTGGAGGGTTTGGGGCGTTTTGGACGGGATGTCTGCCTGTTTACACGGCGGCAGACAGAGCAAACTAAACACAGTGCATTTCATCATCCACAAAGTGTTCCTAATATCAGGATGATGCAGACGGTTGACAGAACATCAGTGGCATCTGTCATTTCCATGCCGCAAAAAAACAAATACTTGAAGAATTAGATATTATTACTTAAAATCAGCTTTTTGCTTTTATTTTAAAAGCCTTTGTATCTTAATCTTCAATGAAAATTTCAAAATTAAGACAACGTAATAAGCTTCACCAAGAAGCAAGTGCTACATTACAATTTTCTATTCTCTCCAAGTTCAGGTGTAAAAAAAAAATTTGCTAAAATACTTATCCTTAAAATAAGACTTAACATCTTAAAATCCCCATCATCAAAGTTGACTGCCTGAAAACAAGCTTACTAGGCGTCTATACTCAGAGCGTGCCAAGTCGGTTTATCTTGAAATACAAATGTTAAGATTTTCAGTCCTAGTACAAGACAACAGATACTGATTTTTTGCTGTATAAACCTGACAACTGACCCTGGGGCTTTTCAAAGTGCTTCACCCAGAAAGAGCTCAGGCCTGACTATACTGTAATAATAGAAAGAAGCATAGATATTTTCTAGCTTTGTGTCACAAAGAGGCCTTCCTGGTGAAAAGTGTGCCTGGTGAAAACGAGTAAGCTCTATCATTCTTTCAGTCATCACTCTTATTCTTTCAGTCATCACTATAATTTTTTTCAGTCATCACCATCATTCTTACAGCCATCACTAACATTCTTTCAGCCGTCCTAGTCCCCAGTAATGCAGTGATTAATCACTTTAGCTTGCGCATTCGCTTTTTGCTTTTAATTCTATTAAATCAATCAATCAAAGGCAAGTACATACAATTCCCAGCCACTTATGAAATTAGTAGGGTGCACACAACGTCTGGACGATTAGTAAATAAGTCAGATCCTTTAAACACTGTTTACTTGACAGAAGCAAAGTAAACACCATTTCCGTTCCTTTCCTCAGAGCGTAGGCATCTGTGGAGTGCGTTATAATTGAGTCTAGCAGTGCATGAACTTTCTTCAGCTGCAGTCTGTCCGCATAAAGTTATTTCCGACTTCTGCAGACCTGGCTTTTCTTGACTCACTCACATAGCTATATATTCCCGAAATGTTGAGAAATCTTGATGAAAGCAAAGAGTAATTATTAGCTTAATTCAGCCGACTCTGGGGGTGGCAGGGGATCCTTACATGGTTCAACGAACAGCACGGCTCTGCGATCGAATGGAAAACACTTGATGGCTTTCAAGGGCAATTATCTCAACCCTCAATCACACCCCCTGCTTTGAATGTAAAATATGGAACCCATAGAACTATGTGACTTCGCAGGCATTTCACACCAAACACAAAGTACTTTCACTCGTGCACCTCAAAATTATCTATATAGATACCTTGTCTTCATTTAAACCAATTTGATACAAACATTTTATAATGCTCCTGCAAGAGGAAATGTGAATTTCTATGTGGAAAATAATTACATTTTTGTTTGGGTTTCATAAACATTTATTTTTGCGGCAAGGAGGACATTTCAAAGTGGAAAGCTAGCCTTTCCCATTTAAAACCCCAAAATCGAAAAACAAATTTACAGACCTACCCTACCTGTTTTCCAGAATGGATTTCTTCCCAACCACCTAAGATATCATCCCCTCACATGCGATGAATGCATGTTTGCTTTGCATGTCAGGCACGGGGGTGTGGACGCTGGGTGAATGCTATGATCCATGTAAGGAGGAAAGGAAATGGAAGGTGGGTGGATAGTGAAACGTTCAGGAGGAGATGGGGAGATGGAGATCTGCCTTAAGTCAGCAGATACAAGATGGCCAAACACATGACAGTGAAAATGACTGACGGGCGGCGACAGGTAATATGGGATGTGGACGCTCTCCAGAAATACCCTGAAACAAAGAAAAGGGGCGGGGGACCGATGTTCCATGGTTGATGAAACTGGAAGAATCAGACATTTTGAATTGCCCTAGTGATGATCAACTGACACCGGTGATTGAAAAAGCTGTTTCACCGTGAGAGATGAATTCCTTCAGATTACATGATGTTTTATCGTCCTCGAGCGCGAGCTACATGATGACAGACTTATGTAAGCATAAAACAACCAATGTGACAGCCAGTGGCTGCAGTGACCTGGGCTTCACTCAGCCTTGGAGCCCTGTGTTACAACAATACAAACACTTAGAAAAACAATCACAACTGACAATAAAAAGATCATTCATAAAAAATTAAAAATGTTTTTTACAAAAATAAGAACATTTAACTATATTTGAGGAAAATATTTGATTGAAATGAGTGAATTAATCTGCCAATGGAACAAGACAAATTACTTGATATTCAAGGCATATTTTCTAAAACCAAACAGTATTATCTACTGCAACTTTAGCTTGTTAACCTATTTTAAGGATGGTTAGTTTTTTTAACGAAAACAAGAAAAATATACTTGATAAGACTTGATATTTACTTTTTTGCATAGATTTAATTCCATCAGCTACAATATCCTGTGTTCTGTTACTAAGGTAATTTTGAAACCAGAGGCAAGTGTCCTTGGCACGGCCCAATGAAGACAGCTTTTTCAGTACGATTGAGTGATCTGTATGGAAGGCCTTCGACAGGTCAACAAACAGAGCCACAGAGCTTCATTTCTCAGTACAAGGCACTGGCGTTTACTTACTGATGGTTTAAAGTCATGAGTACTATGTACATAGTCCAACACTATCTGTTGAGGCAGTGTAAAGGCAGCACTGTAATTCAGGGTTTTAATTATTTTCCAGAGTTTGGAAGGACATCCATTACATGTAGATAGCATAGTTACATAGTAGTCTATGTTTGCTTTTCTATTCAGTTTTATTTATAGGATTTGAAACGTCTGCACGTCCAAGCTAGTTTTTCTAGCATTTGTCCACCCCAGATTTCTTTCATGAATAGCATCTGACATGTCAGAATTTAACCAGGGATCTGTTATTGACTCATATCCTCATATAAGGGACATGCTTACCTGCTGTAGACATAAAAACACCAGTGAAATACTGTAGTGCTTGTTTAGTCTCTGGAATGGCTGAAATACAGTTAAGATCACTTTGAGAGAGGTCTGGTAAAGAAGCTTGTTCACTATCATTTCTAAAATGTTGCACTTGAAATATATTTTTCTGGAACATTCGTCAATATATAATCAAGCAATGTAGACTTTATAGGCTCTTTTAAATTTGTTAGCATATGGCAGTTTTGATAGATTTTACATTGGACTTGCTTGTTTTAACTGTGATTTGCAAGACAAAATTTGCTAGCTATCATCTGAGGGCTGACTTTGTTCTCATTAAGTGTTATGTTATGTAATTGTGTTGTGTTAAAATGTATTGTTAGGATCCAGATCTGACTACTGCAATTCCGTCCATGTTTGCTAACAACAAGCAAAAAAATGTCCTATTGCTTTTTTTGTGGACATTTTCAATGCAGATTTTTGATTGTAAGATTTAAAAACAATCCATTGTGATTCTATGGGATCCTATAAGATTTTTCAAATACAGTTATCAGCATTCCACAGTGATGATCATCTGTGGTTGCATAGTAATGGAGTGATCAGCCCTTACTCTAACTGGACACCAGTTGTGGAACGGGTCTACTTTTGCCCTGACCAGCTAAAATGAGAGAATTCCACTAGAACCAGTTCGAATTGCCCCTGATTTGGATCAATTTCGAAGTGGTTTTACACAGGGTTGGCAAATATTAATAGATAACAATTTGCCTTAAAATATTTTAACATCACTACAATTCCTGCACCAAGCACCTACGAATGTCAAGACATTAAACAAAAAGTTAAAAAATTGTCTTTCAAGCAAGAATTTGACCCATATTCATTATTTACAATTATTTTATCTTATGTTTAATTATCTTATCTTGGTGTTACATGTGGGTTTTTATGTTTGGTTAATCCATGCCTGATCTGATGCCTAGTAAATCTGGCAGTAGCTTGCTGAAAGTTCCAGAGCGTGAGTCAGCATATTTTCCCGTGGAGATAGGCTTGCTCTTATCTTAGGTCAAGGAAACAGGTAGATTAAGGTAAGATTAATCCGAGCTGTATAAAGGTTTAGCGGCCACACTAATTGTTCCCAGCAATTCCATGACTCTGAAAGGTTATAACTAACTCAACATCTTGTAGAATTAATGAGGCCTGAGAAACGACATGGAGAAAGTTTCAGGGAGGGATTCTGTCTTGTCATTCATTTCAGATATTATGTTTTAACTATAACATAATGCAATAAATAATGCTTTTATTTGTAGCAAATGCTGCTCCACTTCTGCCTGAAATATCACTGGGAGAAGGGTAATTTAGATTGTTTCACTTTATCTCTTTGATGATCATTCTAACTGCCAATTATAAAAGAACGATTAGATCTAGAGGCCATTCAGACTGAGGTAAAGGCATGAACGCCCACCCTTCGCTTTGGCACACACCAGCATCGCCAAATGAGAGGCCTTTGGTTCCGCTACGGACGTGGGCGGCAGGATTCACAGAGAGGCTTTAGAACTCCTCTGAATTGCAATAGAAGAAAGTATTAACGTTTGAAAAAGGTATTTTTAGTGTGAGTGTGAAATGGCGAGCGGAGCCTCACTTGAGCGTTCTGACTGAAATAGTAGGATCTGTTCATAGATAGTCCTCACAGACATGTACAGAAGAGCAACATTGGATGATTCCACAGTGTCTGTGAGAGATGAATGTAATATACAGTACAGGCCAAAAGTTTGGACACATTCTCATTCAATACGTTTCCTTTATTTTCATGACTATTTACATTGTAGATTCTCACTGAAGGCATCAAAACTATGAATGAACACGTGGAATTATGTACTTAACAAAAAAGTGTGAAATAACTGAAAACATGTCTTAAATTCTAGTTTCTTCAAAGTAGCCACCCTTTGCTCTGATTACTGCTTTGCACACTCTTGGCATTCTCTTGATGAGCTTCAAGAGGTAGTCACCTGAAATGGTTTTCCAACAGCCTTGAAGGAGTTCACAGAGATGCTTAGCACTTGTTGGCCCTTTTGCCTTCACTCTGCGGTCCAGCTCACCCCAAACCATCTCATTTGGGTTCAGGTCCGGTGACTGTGGAGGCCAGGTCATCTAGCGCAGCACTCCATCACTCTCCTTCTTGGTCAAATAGCCCTTACACAGCCTGGAGGTGTGTTTGGGGTCATTGTCCTGTTAAAAAATAAATGATGGTCCAACTAAACGCAAACCGGATGGGATTGCATGTCGCTGCAGGATGCTGTGGTAGCCATGCTGGTTCAGTATGCCTTCAATTTTGAATAAATCCCCAACAGTGTCACCAGCAAAGCACCCTCACACCATCACACCTCCTCCTCCATGCTTCACGGTGGGAACCAGGCATGTAGAATCCATCCGTTCACCTTTTCTGTGTCGCACAAAGACAAGGCGGTTGGAACCAAAGATCTCAAATTTGGACTCATCAGACCAAAGCACAGATTTCCACTGGTCTAATGTCCATTCCATTCAAACAAATCTCTTCTGCTTGTTGCCTCTTCTTAGCAGTGGTTTCCTAGCAGCTACTTGACCATGAAGGCCTGATTCGCGCAGTCTCCTCTTAACAGTTGTTCTAGAGATGTGTCTGCTGCTAGAACTCTGTGTGGCATTCAGCTGGTCTCTAATCTGAGCTGTTGTTAAGCTGCGATTTCTGAGGCTGGTGACTCGGATGAACTTATCCTCAGCAGAAGAGGTGACTCTTGGTCTTCCTTTCCTGGGGCGGTCCTCATGTGAGACAGTTTCATTGTAGCGCTTGATGGTTTTTGCGACTGCACTTGGGGACACATTCAAAGTTTTCGCAATTTTCCGGACTGACTGACCTTCATTTGTTAAAGTAATGATGGCCACTCGTTTCTCTTTACTTAGCTGATTGGTTCTTGCCATAATATGAATTCTAACAGTTGTCCAATAGGGCTGTCGGCTGTGTATCAACCT